>JNHY02000019.1:0-165834 GCA_001691755.2 Amanita polypyramis BW_CC | reverse complement strand
ATTTCACACCCCAACAATACTGAAATTTGTCCAATTATGTTGCTTTCAATACCCATTGGGCTTTGAATATTGATTACATGGACATACTAATTTGCATGCCATTCTGAGTCATTTTTGTGTTATTGAGATGTTTTTTATAAACTTATTGATGTGGTGGGGGAAAAAGCTATCAAGACTCAATTTTAAGCATCTGTGGTGCATGTTTATTGTATTCTCTGCTTCCCACAGTGCCTTCACATATGATACCTTCCACTTTAATTGGCCACATTAATTCTTTAGAGCATATTATTGTAGATTACTGTAGATATATTCATACATAACAGCTTAAATACATCAAAGAATGTTGGATAACCATGAGCAGACAACCCCACCCTCATCAATTAGTCAGTCATGATGCGATTGATAAGCGACGTCCTTGCCGCCTGATGCCGGTGTGACATTTGCGTGACTGACTGATTGAGTTCGCTACAACTGTTTAGCTCTACCGCCGTCTCCAGCCGACATAGGTGGGCGCTATGGTTCCGAGCGTTTGTTGTTCTTCTGCCGTGCACATGAGACTAAGTGTCTCTCGTTCGCTCAGGTTACTATCAACTACCGTCGCCTTCTCTAACCGAGCAGTAGTGTATACACAAAATGGTGACCCTAGTAAAGTTCTCAACGTCATTGACTATCCACCGCTGCCACTGCCATCACCACAAACTATAAATATCAAATATTTGCTTAGCCCTGTTAATCCTGCCGACATCAACGTTGTCGAAGGTGTATATCCGGCAAGACCTTCTCCTATCAGTTGTATTGCTGTGTCGGGGAAAGGCAGCCCGGAAGAACCTGTCTTCGTTGGTGGAAATGAAGGGCTTGCGAAAGTGGTCAAAATTGGCGGGGGTGTTACGGGATTGCAGGAAGGCGACTGGGTCATTATGACAAAACAACAGGCTGGAACGTGGAGCACTGAGAGAAATGTCCGAGCTGAGGATGTCTTGAAACTTCCTGAAGCGCATCGTCTGACTGAGGTTCAAGGCGCGACCATAACGGTACGGTATCGCCATGTTCTATACTTTCTCTTCATTGCGATTCCTTAGGTCAATCCTCCAAGCGCATACAACATGCTTCATGATTTTGTAAACCTAGAGCGCGGAGACTGGGTGGTTCAAAATGGGGCGAACAGCGCGGTATGGAAATGTCATTCTGAGCAAACCGTTTTTAATGTGACGGAGTCCTTAGGTAGGCCAAGCTGTAATTCAGATTGCAGCATCTAAAGGACTCAAAACCTTGAATCTTGTCCGTGATCGGTTCGTTTACCAATATTCAGTAACAAGATGCAGCTTAACATCTCGTACCGGTTACAGAGATGATTATCGAGCATTAGAAGACCATTTGGTGCGATTTGGAGCTACTCACGTAACGACCTATGATAGCCTCAACGACAAAGGGACTCGAGAGAAAATAAAATCTTTAATGTTTGGTAAAGTATGCTTCTACTGAAAACCTGTTACGTTGGAGCTCCAGCTTTCACAGGGGATTCGACTGGGGCTTAACTGTGTCGGTCAGAACATTTCGACTTCACAAGGGCCGGCTAGCTAATGCATTCGTAGGGGGCAAAGAAACTACACTGATGGCCCGCCTTCTGGGAGATAGCAGCCACCTAGTCTCCTACGGCGCAATGTCTAAGCAACCTCTTTCTCTACCAACCTCATTATTCATTTTCAAGAACTTGAAGGTACATGGTTTTTGGCAAAGTCGTTGGTACAAAGAGAGAACCCGATCCGAGCAGGAAGATTTGATGCGCAAGCTTGTTCAACTTATACTGGATAACAAGGTAAAGGTGAGAACCTCTTATATACGCAAAATTAGTGACAAAAGCTACCTTAGCTCACTGCTCCAAGTCATGAAATTGTGACCATTTCTGCTGGTGAATCACTGGAGCAAGCCGGTAACAGGATCAGGTCTATATTTTCGAAAATGTCTGGGGGTCACTTCGGCAGAAAAGTTCTCTTAAAGTTTGAACCTTCATCTAAAACATTCTGAACCTCTACCAGAATGCAGTCGGACCGACACAAAGATACTACTACTTTTAAGTTCATATCCATCCATACACTGTATGGCTACAAAAATGTCATATGATGGCTACCGCATTTTTCTGTCTTCAAAAAAACGCTTGTGTTCTCATGAGTAGATGACTACAGCAAGCTCATAGGACTTACCCTCAGGTGCCGCAATTGCCACGTACACGTTGCCACCAGCACAATTATCTGCGCGACGCTATACCATACTGCTCGGGTGTTGGTAGCTTCGCTAAGGTCACGATAATCTGCCTCTCTTTCACGCTGATATTGTTGTTCCCTTCTTATCTCCTCCAGCTTCTGATTCAGATCCCTAACCTTAGCTGCCAGTTCAGATACATGTGAACGATCCTGATCCATATCAGGTTTCGTTGATCCTACGACAATGTCAAGGTAAAGTCGAATATGTGTGTGACTGAACCACGACGTGTAGTTAGTTGAAAGACAGATGCTGTGGTCCCCAGCGTCATGCGAAGTAAACGTAAATCTTCCTTCGTATGGCCCTGTAGTTTTTACTACTACATGACTTGTAGCAGCCTCCTATAACACGATTCGTGGTTAAACAACCTTCAATAGTGGGAACCCGGACAGACAGACCTCAACTTCAACAACGACACCTAAGTCCTTATTTTCCTTATACATCCTCTCCGCTTGTGACCACTCGAGGCCACGGTAATGGCCTATGTATGATTTAATATAGTTACCAGTGATGTGCTAAGCAACAAACCTTCGAGAACGGTATCTGCAGGTAGTTCCTCTATAAAGCATCGCCGTTGCCCCGCATCGAGATAGAAGTGCAACGCATTGGTGAGTGCAAATACAGAGAATATGGCACTGGCGGCCAGCCATGACCTGAACATGATGGGATGCTTGTGCTGAACAAGGATCCAAGCGACACAGCGTTGTTTACTGCTAAGGTTGTTGGCAAACACACGCCTAGCTATTTCGAGACGCTACGCCTACACCGATGCTCCCACTCCGACTCATAGCACCAATGTTACTAATTCCTGTAGCAACACCTGTACCACCTCCAAGGGCATTCACAAGTAAGTCTCGACAACACCTTGCCCGCTCTCGACGGTGCACAAACCACGTACTCGCGTCGCACGGCAGTGCCAGTGGCGCCCCAATGATGCCTTTGTCCCTCGCGAACCTAACCGCATGAACAAGCTCATCCAGCTCTGCCTCAGTATCCAAATCATCTAAGTTTTCTGGCACATCTTCGCTGATGTCTTCCTGACGCACTGCCGCCGCCGCCGCCGCCGCCCCAGCGCCTGACTTTTTGCCCATTTTTTTGGAGGAAATGCTTACTTTTTTAGATGACGAGCTAGGATCATGGCCAAGTGCAATAGCAGCCTCGTCGGCCAATCTTTTCTTTTCTAATTTCTCTCTCTCTCGTTTTTCCTTCTTCTCAGCTTTTGTTTCACGTTTAACGGGCTCGACGAAGTTTGGATTATTGGCACGCTGCCATTCAAGTAGAAGTTCGTCGTATGATTTTGATCGGCCTTGAACCGCGCGCTTTGCCCCCATCGAGTGAGATTTACATGTGAGAGAGCGTGAACACGGCAAATTTTTGTCGTTAATTACTCCACATTGCTTGTCATAATCCACAGGACCTCGCATTCTTCCCTTTGTTACTTTCGCAGCCGGTTTCGCCTTTTTCTTCGGTGGATCATCTGGAGAAGGCGATGCTTTACGTTTCTTCAACCCTTTTTTGGCGTCTGGGGGAGGTCATTTCCACCCTGTAATGTAAAATGGAGGCTGAAAATATAATACCTTCTGTATCTAGCCGCCCTTTACTGCCCTTTTTGCTGCCAGCTCGTATTGCAACACATTTATCTTGGGACATTGTGAAGAATAAGCTACTGATCAATAGCTAGCCACATACCTGCATGATCAATCATACAAGTCCGCAAGATAGTTTTCTCGCAATCTTTGCATTTAACCAGGCCTATGTCGGACGCTGAAGTCAGAGGTTGTGCTCCATAGAGCTTCATGTCCTGTGCAGGGAGCCATGCAGTTGGAGGCGAGTGTAAAGCCGCGTTATCCGACGAAGTTGAGGCTGGGGAAAGGGCTCGCCAGGAGAAGGGAGAGGGTGGGTTGCTGTACGGCTTGAGCTTCAGCACCATTCGGAATGTGACTCACTGTGCAGTCACGCTCAAACATCCCATACGGTTTTCTTGTCCTTTTTTTTAACATTACTGGAGAGTAACTACTAAAGGAAATGTATGGAAAGACGGGGTGAACTCGTCTCGACTGTAAGTCCGTACAGATTCAGAAATCATCGTTCGCGCAGAAGGTTTTCTTGTCTAGATGTGTCAGTTTCACCCATACACCGTCCCTCACAAAAATACACCGACAATCCCCACGTGGCGAAAGCGGGAGCGACTAAGTGCAAGATCGCAGTTCTGTTCCTGGAGTCGTGTGTTGTGCTTGGTAGTAAGCCTGCCTGCCTACTTTCTCAACAGCTCTAGGCTCTACCATATTTTGAGTTATCCTTTTCCCTGGATCTTGAGTTACCTCTGATCTACTACTCGTCTTCAAACACCCATTAATGGCCAAATGTAATCTTGACAACGTGGACTTGTACTCTAAACAGATGACAGCGGGGAAGGGAAGCCTGAGTTTCCCGATCTTCGTTGAAACGACCTGTGCGACAGTTTTCTCGCGGGGGTCGGTGGTCTCGCCTGCGCTTTTACACTTGGCCAAAGCGGGCAATCACATCCATGTCCCAGAAAGTAGTCTTGAGCTACATCGCGTAGGATTTCATAATATACCAATTACCTTGCTCAATGTGTGGCTGTATCGTTAAGTTCTAAAGTATTCGTCCGGGTGCTCGGTGGTGGAGAATGTGTTATTGTAACCCTCGAAGATGGCATATCGTTAGTCGCAGATCTGGTGACCGATCTCGATGGCACCAAGTGCCTACCATCTCCAGGATTACTGAGCCCTCCGAAATACTGGTCAAGGATCCAGATCTAGTGAAGTGGACAATCTCCCTGAGGTACGGAAATCTACGCGACGCGGCTTCCTCATCACAGTTTACATACACACGATGGCTCATATGACAACTCTCGAAGTGTCATAATTGATTAATCCTTCTTTGCGGCATAATTAATCGCCTGGCACACCGCTATATGTTATCAGGATACTCAATTGTGAGTAGGTGATGGAACGAACATACGATAATCATCTCCATGATACCTTCAGCGCAATATTGCGGAGTACTGCGTGCATCTCTACTGGCCTGGCAGGGGACTTGTTGAACAAACTGATGTGAAAATGTAGTTGTCCCCACTGAGATATCATCAATTTTGAAGGTTACGATCCCATGTATGTTTATTTTTAAAACGAAAACTTTCGAGATTATTTTTCACGATGTCACCAACAGCCCTAAGGACGAGGAAGCAAAATGATGACTGGGTGGACGGAACGGGCGCATTGTCCTAATTGGAGAGGCGGTACATCCTTTCTGAGTAGGCACAACATTTTCGCAGTCAAAGCCTAACTGGTGCATTTTCGTTTTCAGCCCCGTACCATGCATGGAGCTAGCCTGGCCGTGGAGGATGCAGTTCTTGGTATATTGTTGGCCCGGCTCAGTCATTGTAGTCAAATTCTGTAATTCAAATACGCCTTCCCAAGAAAGATGCTACCGTGTCATTGGCTCCGAATTGGATAACATTTTTGCCGTCACAAGAGCAACGATTTGCACCGCTCTCAAAGCCTCCTTACTGGCTAGAAGGTAGGATGAGACAGATGGAATTAGTGCTGAAAAAGCTGCGGACGGCTGGTGGACGACATGACATAAAGTCGGATCTAATTCGTGATTCCCCAATCTCGGGCTTGAGGTAGAAGTACAACACGATGGATGCTATTAGTTGTGATGCAACTACATATAAAACTCTGGCTTTCGCGCACTAATACCATACTCTGCTAGCGCCGCGCTCAAGTCATCCATAATCAGTGTTGTGCGGGTTTTGTCCTGAGCAATCGGGGTCAGCCTTCGGCGCATAGATACACTCTGTACACAAACCTTCGCCGAACCCTGACCAGTCAACGGTGCCCTTGCTCGACCACCTGATGCATTTGTACGAATGCGCGCATGTTGATATGCATCAGCCGCTATATCCGATACGAATTTCTGTGCCGCTAACGACAGGAGACGCTTCCTTTATAACGTTAGCAAGTCCGCCGAGTGTATAACCTTGTTACGCACAAGCGTGCGTCTTCGCATTCAAAACCAACACGTTGGAGGAAATAGTCCGTTACTTCATTTGGGATCTAGAGAATACTTCAGGGCTGAAAAAAAAAAAAAAAAGCGATTAGGAATAAGCGCACTAATGGCTCATATTCGTCCAGCATAAGGAGGAATTCGGCTAATGTACGGTCTTTCCTAGCTTCTTCCGCAGTCTGACGAGACTGAGATGGTGACGACTGAGACATGTTACCAGTACCATTTTGGTTTTGAGCTTGGGTATTTTCTGTCTGTTGCTGCTGCGCGTACTCTGAGCCAATTGGATAGGAGAATGGAGGTACCTGCTGCTGTTGTTGTTGGGAAGCCATGGGTCTATCGTTCTTTATTTATTGCGGAGCGTATGAGATTCAAAGTCCGCTTATTGCATATAAGCAAATGCCAACTTCAAATTTGATGCAACCAGCCTTTTCCTACGCCAGGTAAGTTTTCCGTTCACCTGATAATATCCTTGCCATCATGATGTTTGAGGCATTTGGCTTTACGCGAGATCGTGCTCGCACTGCAGAAAACTATCTCAGCTACCTTCGGACAGGAGACTTTGGTCGACCGTGTCTGTCTATTCTGATATGATTATTATCCTTGTAGCAACTCCCAAGCTTTTCCATGCATACTAACTTCCTTATACAGCTTATACACTCCGATGTAGGTGTGCGGTTGGGCTGTCGTGATTGTAGAGACACTAAATATAAAGTTAATTTGTCGGAATGTTGTAAGAGAGAAATTCCGCAGTAGAATTGAGAAATATATTAAGGTGCAAGCCAGATGTGAACAAATGTTCGTAAACAATGTGTACTTAGTAACAAGCACCGGCACCGTACTGCTACCGACTGTCCCTGCCCTGCAACCCAGATATGGATGCCGAGGTCAAGAGTACCTCTCTTAATGGCAATCATATGTCACGAAAGAACGGTCTGTCTTGCGCCGAATGCAGACGGTGAGATTCCTGTTGTTAGTCCGTGCAAGTCCCACTTACTGAATCTAGCTCTAAACTGAAATGTGACCGGTGAGATCTTGAGACTCTGGTCAGAATAGCAGCGGACGCCGTTAAACTACATCCAAGTGTGTTCCCTTGTCAATCCTGTATAAGGTATGTATGTTCACGGCCTGAATGTTTTGTTAGATTTTGATGTCATGACTTAATAAGGCGCGGATGCGCCAACATTTGTCCTGGTGGTCTGTTATCTACCCTATTATGTACAAGGACCCACTTATACTTACAACTTAGCAAGGAGCGTTGACAGCAACGAAAGGGAACAAGTAGGCAGAACAGATGATGCTGGTTTTTCTTTACTGAGATCATCTTCTCAGAGTTCTTATGGCCCATGCAGAAAAGCTCTCTGAACAAGTTAAAGCGTTGACGTTGAAAGTACAGGAATTAGAGTCAGCTCTAGCTCAAGCAAAGAACGACGATATCCAGGCAACCGGACACGACATTGTAATAAACGATGTTTCAAAAGCTATTGGATCGCTATCTATTGGGTCTGATGGGCAAACTAGATATCATGGCGAGTCTGCAGGCTCCGAGGTTCGTCTGGTGTGCTGGTCGCAGTCTGTAGCTGAAGGAGATTCCTAGTACTTTCAAGACTTGCTCCCAGTAACGTTATTCATCAAGATGGATGCTCATAGTACTAATGTATTTTAGTTTTCTCAAGATAGCGAAGATGAACGATATGAGGGACCATTGCACTTGTCTACGGAAATCATAGATCTGATGAACTCATTCCCATTTGGCCCGAAAGATTGCTCATATCCGAAGTCTAATTTCCTCCCGTACATACCCACCCAGGAAAGGGCTGTCGAGATTGTCAACATTTACTATGCACACGTGGCATGGATGTGAGTTCATAGTTTCTAGACGGCTGCATTTTTGAATATCGAATAACGTTCTAGGTACGATCCCATCGTTCGAGAGGATCTCATGGTTTCCATACTCAACCCAATCTATTCCACTATTGTTTATGGCGACCTTGAGACCATCCATTCCCATCGACTTGCTGTCTTCTTCATGGTTCTGGCGAACGGATTTCTTTATGACACAGACCCTGCAGCGATATTTTGCGCTCGGCAATACCAAGCACTGGGTCGAGCAGCTCTCTCGCTTGACTCCTTGGCCCAGGAAGTGACATGTGCCACAGTTCAAACTTTTTTCTTAGTGGTACGCTTTGCCTATAATTCTGATCGTCGTGCGAACGAGGAGAGATGGTTATTGACTGGTCTCGCGGCACGACTTGCTCAAATTGTGTGTAATTCATTATTTTTGCCTGTGCAATACCAATTCGTGTTCTAGATTGGACTGCGTAAGTTTTTACGAGGCACGTGACCACCAGTGCTCAAACAATGATAGAACGTGATAGCGAAGGTTGGAACCTGGACGTAGAAGAGGTACAGCGTAGACGACGGGTATGTAAACAGCCGCCGCATTTTATTGACGTTCCCTGAACACCAAGATATACTGCAGCTTTTTTGGGAACTATTTACGTGGGATTCATGGACAGTAAGCTTTTCTCCTTCATCTCATAATGTGTCTTAACTAGTTAAGGCCATTGTCAACGGAAGGCCCCCCGCATTATTGATACAATATGCCGACTGCCAGTTTCCTGAAGATCTGAGCCCTTCAATAAAGAGCAATAGTGAAACCGAACTAGGATGTAGGTTCCCCTTACTACTACATACGATACTAAAAGCAAATGCGATGCTGGAACTTGTAGGGCACGCCTGGAAATTTCGCTATGCTGTGGCCTGCCTTGCGCCCGCTGTCCGGCATATCTTCAGCGTGAGAACTCCACCATACGCTGCGCTATTGGAACTCGACAAGGCAATACGAGGATTTTCTTTACCGGCACACCTTCGCTCGCCTGGTCGGACATCGGACTCCAGCAAATCGTGGTCTCCGTTCCCTTCCTGTGCGATGCAGCAATACTGTGCTCTATGCGTGCGAGAGTCGAGTGAGATTTATCCATTATAGATGATCCTATGTTTCACAATGATGAAAGACCTGTTGTATATTCACAGGAGTTATTTTGCTCAAGCGATTCGGCAGGATTCGAAAAACCCTCTGAGGCATATATACGCACCCTCTGTTCTGGCCACTTATCGAAGTGCGTGTCGCTTGATATCAGCACTGCGAGGCCTATTCGCTCTTCATCCTCAAATGACTGGTCAAATCTGGTTTTTCTGGTCCGGGATATATTCTGCATGCGTAAGTCATATGCGATGTGTATTGTCATTCTTCAACCAATGAGTCTATTTCAGATTGTCCTTGGTGCTCTCGTTGTTGAAAGCCCGGGATGTACTCTTGCAAAGAATGCCATTGAAGAACTCAATTCTGCATTACCGTTTTATGAAGAAGGTTCCACATCGTGCAGGCCTCCCAAATCTCTGGTATGTTGTATTACTGTCCATATGTGAGCTATATTGAAACGTTGCGCAAGGCCATACTGCTTAAACTGCGTCAACGTGCAGTCTTGACGTACAACACGTTTCTGGAAGGATCAGAAGAAGCAAAGCCACGAAACTTTGAAATGCCTGGTGAACCGGATGAGCTTGAGGTTCTAGGTGGGCGGAACACCGTTATTTCCCGCCAAACACCATCCAATTCTCCATCCTATTGTTCTCCCGGTCCTGGAGATACCGAAGATGATGATAATAAAAACCCTGCATCTAGTACGGGCGCCGCCGAGATGCTTGTCGAGTACTTCGAGGAACTGCGTAACCCTAACCTCGCTCCAGGTGATCAACAACTTCGTACGGAAGTGAAAGACCAGCAACTATATATGCAACAAAATCCGTACTACCAACATATCAGCTCATCCAATATGCTATGTAGTCCTTATCAGGGGGAAACAATCCTAGAGCAACCTGCTGGGGGCACAGCTGCAGGAAAGCATGCTCAAGCTGACGGTATACGGCCAAATACAGAAGGATTATCAGGCTACCAGTATATGTGGGAAGGACAAAATGGTTTGCAGTATCACCCTTCACACGTTGGGCGCCCGGCAACTATGGAACCGGCGCTATACGCGCCTCAAAGCATTAATGTTTATCAATATCCCTTCGGACAGGAACACGGACAAACGCAGGACGAGATATGGAGGAACTTCGTCTCCGGTTACGGTGGTCAATAATGGTCGAGTTATTGTGTAAAGTGATTTTTTCCCTTGTACAACTGTTCGTTAAGTGATGTCTATATCTGTCTGTAAGTATAATACCACATAAACTTTTACTTCACGCAGCGTCCATTTTGACAAGCCCACCCTCGTTATCTACGAGGCAGATAGGCGCTTTGTCAGCCTCATCCATTTCCATTAACAATGTGTCCACGTCTGGGGATATAACAAATCTCTTGTTAACATCGCCCAAAATAATCATATGTTTCTCTCTGCGCTGCAAATAGACTGCTTGTTGTAAGAACGCTGGTTGTATCGCCGTGCTTACCTAAGTACCTAAGGTTGATTTACAGCGCCCAGTCATGAAGACATACGTACGTCAAGCAAAATATCATTGGATAATCTGAATTTAACGGTACCACTCTGGTACATTTCAAGTTGGCCAATGACACCATCTACTGGATTGGGCGTTTGGTGATTATGCAATTGATCTGCTGTTGTAGTCGAAGGTGCAGGGGAACTTGTGGCTGAACCTGACTGGGTGCCTAGCGTAAGTGCCATTTTTTTCGCCAGTGAGTCAGGGTTTGATAGGAACGACGGAAATGGGACAGGAAATTGAAAGAAAAACAAATTTTCTTCATGATGTGGGGAATTCTGGACGAAAATTAGAAGATCGATCTTGCTTTTGTAGAGGCCATACTTCATTCATGTTCGCTTGGCCAAAGTCCTCCACAACTCTCTCGGATTCTTCTTCTCCTTCACTTGCACTAAGATCAATTGCGTTGGTGATATCTATCTCTAAAGGGGCTTATGTGTTTGGCTGTTTGATGTCTAGCTGTGATGGGAAGAAGTGGTGCACGCACCTTTGGTTTCGTCTTCTTTCCTCACACGTTTCGCCTTCTTCCCTTCTCTTCGCAGCGTCTCCGGAGCCATCCAATCCAATTCCCGTACCTTCTGCAAGTCGACTATTTCTACTCCTTCATCAGGCTCGGAGTAGGGTTCTTCGTCTTCCGTAGTCGTAGTCGATTGTGGCTTCAATCCTCCCCCGATCTTATTAAATGGAGTCTTGGGAACAACGGTCCTAGCTATTGAACCAGAAGCAGGTGACATTAGTGGAGGAGCAGCATTAGATTGAGACATAGATCGTCTGGGGACTGCTGGACCCATGGCAAATGGGCCACTAGCAGTCATCTTTATTGGTTGGGGCGGTAATCGTCGTCCTCGTCCTCTTCCCCTTCCCTCCTCAGTGTGATCACAGCTGTTTCCCGCTGCATGAGTTGGTGAAACTGGTTCCTGAGAATGCGTTCAAATACGACCGTATGCGGTCAGGAAGTCACAGACTGTTTTTATCTCTCTGAAGATGTGTCAGAAAATCTGAGAATTCGAACAACTACGCGAACATACTCCTTCTTTCTCCTAGTTGGCAGTGTAGGGACGAACTTGAGCTTCTGAGTCCCCTGCCTGGTTACTTCGGACTGTTTCTTGGCGAGACTTCCTATCGCCTTTGAGCTGTCTGTGGAATGTCACGGGAAGCGGAGCTGGTGGAAAGGGCGAGATATACCTGACATAGAGAGAGGATAACGGTTGGTCACGCAGTCACGTGGTGACCAGAGCTATCAAATCTCACTCGCACCTATCATCCTAGCCATGGCTAACAATATTCAACGTCAGCACATAACCTACAACGACGTCCACAACACCATACGCTCGGTTGCTCCCAGTATTGCACAAGAGTTCAATCCCGATCTGCTTATTGCTATCGGTGGGTCTTTAATTACATTGTCTACTATTATTCCGTTGACCCTATTATCAGGCGGAGGGTGGGTGCAGTAAATCTCCAGATGCATTTAACGTTAAAATAGAAACACAAGAGGATTCTTCCCTGCGCGAGTCATGGTATCTTTCCATTGCTTTATGTAGATAATTGACTTGATGGATGCTGTTAAAAGCGCACATTTCTCCGTGCAGAGACAAAGAAACCGTTGCAGATCCAAGCCATTGGCTTGTCTTTGTACGAACCGATCCCAGGTACCACTGTGCAGCAGATAGGAAGGGAGGTCATACGCAAACAATGGCTGTAAGTCGCATATACAACATAGCGCTTTTACCTGATCCCATTATCAGGGGATCGGATGCTAAAAAGCTTCTGTTGGGAAAGAGGAATCTCATTATCGTAAGTGAAGTAACTGTGAAATGGTGGAAGGCATTACAAATCGCCGAGGACACTAGGATGATGTAGATGACTCACGAATAACTCTGCAGTAAGCTCTCAAAACCTGAGCTATGCCTAAATTCATTTCACCCCTGCAGTTATGCCATAACAGAACTTCAAAAGGATGTTGAAAATGAGTTGTTGGCATACCCTGAGGAAGAACGCAAAAGTCTGAGAGAAGCCACGCGATTTGGAGTATTTGTTGTTCATATGAAAAGGAAGCCAAAATCGGCCAATTTACCACCCGGAACTCTGTAAATGTTGCTATTCTGACTTGGTCAATATCGACTTGACATCTGGATTAGGTATTACGCTGGTGCTGAGGTAGAGAGTGTTTGGTAAGTAGCAGTGGTTGTTGACAGTAGGATATGCTTATTGTGCTTTGGCAGGTTGGAATACCCTTGGGAGGCGCTGTGAGTATGGAACACTTTAAGAGCTGACAGATGACTGAAGAAGCAGGATAACAGCGACATCGAAGAGCACGACAGGGCGGCGAGGAAGGGAAAGGAGGGTGGATTTTAGAGTAATACCATTGTTATTACAAACACGGGTTCTGTTAGCCGAGCTTTGACCCCAGCTGGTCTCGCCAGCGTCGACGGCTGCTCTTCACCGTTGGCTGCCGTCCGGTCTTTGGTACCAACCTTGCAAAACATTCAATCCCATCCTGTCCATGATGGCCGACGAATTAGACTATGAAAGCCTTCCCCCCAACGCAGGCCTTGCGGTACGTGCTTGTATAGAATATAACGACCAGTCTCTCACGGACGTTTTTAGGTTAACATGCTGGCGGGTGCGCTTGTTAGTATCTTCCCCCTCCCCCCCCACAACTGTGCTGGCTGCCTTGTTAATTGATATGGTCTCAGGCTGGTATATCGGAACATGCGGTCATGTTTCCTGTCGACAGCATAAAAGTCAGTCCACGCGAGATCTTCGTAACGTCCAATCTCAACGCTTGGTTAGACGCGGATGCAGGTCTTTGCAACGTCGCCCGTAGCCGTCTACAGTGGAGTTGGAAATGCATTCGCGCGCATATCCTCCACAGAAGGCATGAGAGCTTTATGGCGCGGTGTCACGTCCGTTGCTCTTGGTGCCGCTCCTGCGCATGCAATACATTTTGGAACGCTGGAGGCCGTAAAAGAGCTTGCTGGAGGATATCAAGCGGGTAATACCTTGATGGCTTCATGTGAGTGCCAGTTTTCATTAACAGCTTCTTTGTCACTCAATACTCTACCGAGAAACAGCTCTTGCCGGTGCATCAGCCACCATTGCTAGCGATGCCATTATGAATCCTTTTGACGGTATAACCAGTATCCTTTTTTGCACTTTGCTTGTCGTACTTATTTGTATTGGCAGTCATCAAGCAACGGATGCAAGTACACAAGTCCGAATTTCATTCAGTCCTCTCCTGTGCTCGCACTGTATTGCGTAATGAAGGAATAGGGGCATTCTATGTGTCATATCCAACGACGTTGGCTATATCAATTCCTTTCAATGCGATTCAATTTACGGTATACGAGCAATGTAAGCGCTTTATGAATCCACGCCACGAGTACTCGCCAACATCGCATATCGTATCGGGTGCCCTGGCTGGAGCTGTTGCAGCAGCCGTAACAACGCCATTAGACGTAGCGAAAACAATGCTACAAACAAGAGGAACATCATCAGAACCAGACATTAGAAACGTGAGAGGGATGATGGATGCATTTCGGGTGATTTGGAAAAGAGACAGGTTTAAGGGATTCGGGCGTGGATTAACGCCCCGAGTATTGTCGATTGTGCCGAGCACGGCCTTGTGTTGGCTATCGTACGAATTCTTCAGTGAGTGCCGGAACCACATTTGGTTTCCGTCATTATAACTGACCGCCGAGTCAGAGGCTGCAATACGAACAAATTAATATCGAATCTAATCGAGCGTAATACTTAGTTTGCCACATTGTAATAGTTGACTATCTCCATGGTCATGAGCCGTTGTCTCTGGTATATCCTCATTCCCCTGTTCCTCTGGCCCTTCTGGCTCTTGCTGGTCTCTCTAGATCGACGTGCTCCTACTGACCCTCCTCTCGTCAGTGTCCTGGACACCGCCTCATTGATCAATGCCTCGTCTTTGACTGCAATACTTCCTGTCACCCCCGACTCCCTCGCCAACCTTCCAGAGCAACTAGCTACGTTGTATGACACCCAGTCTTGTCTCTATGAAATACTAGTCGAGTCGCCGCAATCATTAGCCCTATACGCCAAGAACATTGTCCACACCTTCGTTCACAGGTTCAGTGAACCCAACCGCCCTATAATATCCGTCCATCTTTATACCTCTGTCAATGGATCTGGTCTTTCCCAGTACGGAAGTAAGGTTTCTACAGAGTGGGTCCTCATCTTGGACGAAAATGCCCTTGATAGATTGGACGCGTCCACTCGACACAAGTTACTCAATCCTTTGGCCCTTCCTATACCGTTTGGCATATGCGGCATGGCAAATGGGTCGTGTGTCTCGTCATCGGATTTCCCCCTCCCTGTCTCTTATATAGTCCCACCCTTTGTCATTCCAACTCCCCTTCTCCGAAACAGTGAATGCTTCAACAGGTCTAGCGTACCAATCGGAGCTAGAAAATCTTGTGCAGTAATTCTCCCGCAACCTTCGCATTCGGTGAAACATTGTAGCTGCTCCAGTGGTATTGATTTTGACGAACGATGGGATCCTTTTATTTCAAAGAACGACACCGCTTCGAGCAATGGTGCTGGTCAATTTACCGTTCTAGTGCCTACCACACATGACTTGCGGACGCTATCCCCTCTTTTGTGCCGTCTCCAGTTACAAACAATTGAGATCAACACTCTTATATACGCCGATGGAGGGCAGGCTAGTGGCAAGTTCAGAGCAAAAAGTTGCTCCTTACACTATCGGCTCGTCATAGGTCGTAACAACCGAGAACAACTGCTAAGGCTAGTGGATGAGGTGTCCATGCTCAAGATGGTTGACGTGATCATTATCCCTAAAGGAGAATTTCCTTTGTCCCTGAAGCCTCAACGTCGTGGGCAGGTTATCGTTGAAATACCGCGCGCAGATTTTCAGTACTCACAGTGGATGGGATCGCTTACTTTACAGGAATGGCTAAGTATATATATTTCAGTGCCATTTCCTTGTTCAGCCTTATTGTTCTTGACATTCAGACTGGAACATTCCACATCTAGATATCACCATAATAACCCAAGACCGGCCCTGGTCGCTGAAGCGCCTCTTATTCTCTTTGTCGCAGGGCTTGTATTTCGGTGACGACGTCAATTTAAGGATCAATCTTGAACAAGCCAGTGATCAAGAAACCATGAAGATCGTTAACTCATTCTCCTGGAACTATGGCGCAATTACCATTCACCATCGAGTGATCCATGGTGGTCTGCTCCCGGCTGTTGTTGAGTCATGGTATCCTCATACGAATCATACCTATGCTCTGCTTTTAGAGGACGACGTCGAATTATCCCCACTTTTCTATGCGTGGATCAAAATGTCTATCCTCCGTTACCGGTAGGAGTGTAACAAGACGTTACGGTATAGCCACTGAATAAACAGAAACTAGATACAGGGATAAAAGAAATCGTTCACCTCAGCTTTTCGGTGTCAGCCTCTATCAACAGAAAAATATGGAGTTACCACTGGACGGCCGTCGACATTTCAATGCTCGAGCCCTCTTTCAAAGACACGATCTAGACCCATCTACCCCATACTTGTCCCCAGTTCCTTGTAGCTGGGGTGCTGTCTATTTTCCAGAACACTGGCGTGAATTTCATGATTATATCGCGATTCGTCTATCGGAATCAGCTTTGGATATTGAGCAAAAGATTGTACCGAATGTCCGATCGAACAACTGGGCTAAATCTTGGAAGAAATACTTCATCGAACTCGTTTTTCTTCGTGGGTATGTTATGCTCTACCCTAACTTCAACAGCTATATTTCACTATCGACAAATCATCTCGAAGTGGGGTCACACGTCAAATATCGTACAAAAGAAAAGCAGGATATGTTTCTACTTCCGTTGATGAAGATACCAAGGATACCTTCTGAAGAACTAGGAATCCTCGAGCTTCCAAATGAAACGCTACCATTTTTTGAAGGGCTGCCGGTAATCAATTTAACTGGAGGTATTACGCAGCTAGATACCCTCATCGATGGAGGTCTAACAAGAAGATTGGAGCTTCTTAATTGTCTAGAGAGGCAACCAACCTTATTCGATGCTAGGAGCTTAATGTGCATAACATTTTAACTTGACATATTAATCCCAGAGTTTATGGGTAGATAAAGCACAGCGGTGATACACATCACATAACTATTTGCGAACTATCTAAACCGAGTGCATGTAGAAATAGATTAACATTGGCCAATTTTGTCTGTCGTTCTCCTTCATCTCGTATCCACCCCTTATTGACGCTCACAACGTTGTCCAGGATTTTATCCCGTAAAGCAGTCACTAGTACATGCTGTTGCTCTGAAGCAGCATGCAATGCAAGAGCGGTCAAGAATTGCCAGGCAGGTTGATCAATGATGTCAGTTTGTGCATGACCTGGAGGAACCGCGGGCGCAACGCGAGTGGATGGAAAAAGTAGAAGGAAGTGGGGCGCAAGCAGCTGAAAAAGATGGTCGAATATGAGCTGCCTTTTGTCAACGGCGTTAAGGGCTCTGTCGCAACTGATGATGTAGACCCTATAACGTACCATTGTTGTGCTTCTTCTGGACTAGGAAGTTCGGCAACCTCCGATGTCACAGCCATGTTTTGTTTAATTACCTCGACTCGGCTCAAAAACAGCGTAAGGAGGGCAAGTCCGGGCTGCAAAGGGGGGTTTGCTTGTCGAGCTAAGGAGAGAATTTGAGCAATACTTACTCGCGATCCTGCTATCATTATAACGTCACTGCGATCAAGAAGAAGCCCAAGCAATCCAGTAACCAATCTCAGGCTTGCCTTCGCAACCACCGGTAATATGCTTTGCAAGACACTTCCCAAGAAACCTTGTGTTTGCCTTTCAGTCTCTACACACTCCCACGTATCTTGCACGTAATCAAGGACAGACGCCTGCTTAACAACATCCAGCTGATGGAAACATGCGACGAGGAGGGTTAACAGGGTCAACATCCTCTGATCACTTAGGTGGCGCGTAATTCTGGACAAGACTTTTTTGCCTTTGCCCGGACCGAGCAATGAGATGAAAGGATGGGGGTCACTTGTCGAATACGTTAGAATTATTCTTTTGTAAAATGTGAAGCATAATTACCTCGTTTCAAGTGGGACCATAACCTTCAAAGCGTCCCAAATTTGGTCCACGACACCGTCATACTGTTTTTGCCAGCTGTCCATCTGTTGCTCTTCTTCTGCCATAGGCTGGTCCCGTTTCAACTGTTCCACCTGAAGGACCAGATCATAGATGCGTTCTACGGTGGAAAGAATCTCTCTTTGAGTTAATGGTTCTTTACGGACTAAATTTGTGGTCTGTTGTCCCTCCTTAGTATGTACTTGTAAATGACTAGCAAAAAACACTTACGTCGGCGGCATTGCCGAGTGCCTCTCTGCCCAATTTCGCAGCTTCTTCGACACCTTTGTTTCTAGAACCGGATTCCCTGGAGGTGTATGCAGGAGAAATCGTCGGCGATGCACCGGACGTGGCATCCACCTGTAGCAACTGCCGTGGTGCCGCTTTATAGCTTCGTCCAGAGGTTCTACCAAGTGCGCCTTGAAGACTTTGTATTGCTGTTAAATAATCACTTGGAGGCATACCAAGGGTGATAATTGAACGCCTACCATGAATACCTTTCTCTTCCTCTCTTTTTCGTGCATTGTTGACAATCCTTTCCACTTGCTGCTCCATGCGTTGCATCGCACTAGGACGACGGGTGCCTCCTTTTGGACCAGACAATCCAAGCCCAACGCCACCACCGGATCCGAACTTCAGCACTCTTTCATCTTGAGACTGCAAACCCATTTTTGATCGCAATATGGCACCGTATACTTGCGCGTAGAAATCGTCGGCATAGGGATCCTGTGTTACTAATTGCGACACTTGAATCCTTGTGATGAAATCCTTATCCGATTGAGTCATAAGATCATTATACCTGGACTTGAAGGGCGGTTTAACCATGAGAATCATGAGAGAAAATTTAGTTCACCATGTGTGCAATCTTCGCGGCCTTGCGACGTCGCTTTTCCTCCATCATTTCCGCTTCAAATATCTTGCGCATGGCTTCCATCCTGAGTGCCTCTTGCTCAACTGCAGCATGTGCACTTCCTCCTTGAATGTTACGAATGAATTCGGCCTGCGCCATCTCTGACAACAGCCGTTGCTGCAGTTGAATATTCTGTGGATTGGGCAGAACTAAACTCTCTTGTGGAGTTGAGGAATAACGGTGATTGCCATTTATTGGCGACTGTGATTGCTGTCGTTGCTGGTGATTGTAAGAGTCACCTGATGACAATGTAGAGGGTTGCCGATGATGCACTACAGCTGCGTTGGGACTCTGTCGACGTTGTTGCTGTAACGCTGCACGAGCCAGTAGCTGACGTTCCATCTCTTCTAATCGTAGTTGACCCTGCATGCCTTGCAAACGTTGTTGATGCGATTGCTGTTCTTGTTGCTGCTGTAGAAGGAGTTGTCGGTGGTGTTCGAGGAAACGAGGTGATTGGGATGCTGGTAGCATTCTTGGTGGGGGCGTGCGTTGATACTGATGTTCCCGTTGTTGCTGGAGTAACCGTTGCATTTGCAGCTGGTGCTGTTCTTGCTGATATAACAGTTGGCGCTGCAGTTCCAATTCCTGCTCCTGCATAATCCGTTGCCGCTCTTCCTCTTCAAACTGCATTTGCCGTTGGAGAAGAAACTCCTCTTGTCTTGCTCGTGACTGCTGAGCGGCAGCTCGCATCTCGACCTCGATCTCTTCCAGAGTGCGAATACCAGTGTGAGCCGCTGACGACTGAGTGTGGTGCTCAGTGGGTAACAAAGAAGTTGCGCGTGAGTCGGGTGCTGATAACGGAGATACCACAGGTCGCTCCTTTTCTTGATTGATACCGTCATTTGCACGGGGAAGAACGAAAAAAGGTGACTTATTGCCCCATATCGACTCAGTTCTGTAATCGGAGGGAAGGACTAAATTCAAATGTGTCATATTTTAGAAAATTAGCGTGTTACAAAACAATCATCGTACGCAGTTGATCAGGGCCAGAGTCAGAATCCTGTGGAACCGACCTGGCATCTAAAGACACTTGCTCGAAAGCATTTTGCAAAGATATCGCCTGCTCCCTCTTGGGTAATGTGGTATTAGAAAAGTCAAAATCCTTTCCTATTCGCTCATAAAAAGACTGCACTGAAGGAAAGCCCAATAAGGCGCGCACCGACAGTACCGATGTCTCCAAAAGTCTCTTCGTTCAATTCATCACCACCTTCTTGGAGAACATCGCCTAGTCCATCGTAACTCTCTTCGCCCCATGTAAACACCGGGACATCCTCTGTCTCGTT
The DNA here is from genome assembly GCA_001691755.2 of Amanita polypyramis BW_CC. Lineage (NCBI taxonomy): Eukaryota > Fungi > Basidiomycota > Agaricomycetes > Agaricales > Amanitaceae > Amanita > Amanita polypyramis. Next base: position 145,712 of record JNHY02000019.1, on the reverse strand, counting down.
GACACCTGCTGCTTGTAAATAATCTTGTTTTCCCTTTTCCAGGTCGAAACCCAAGAACGACATGGCAGCATGGGCGACGGATCCGTGCCAAACAGACCATAACTAAATTCTATTATTATGTATATACAACTTCTAAAGGACTCACACCCGCAACTTATGCACCGCCTCCAAGAAATCTAACAAAGTGCTCGCACTCCATGCCTGCGTATTACACGAGTCGGCACAGTACTGTCCATCCGCATTAGTCAACTCCGGTAGTCCTGCCCACGGATCGTTCTGAATATGTTCCCGAGGGACCAGAAGGATACGATGAAGATTGTGCAGCGTATGCGTTATATCCTAAGAAAAGCTCGCTCAAAATTGTTTCCTTTGTCGCTGCATCTGGAACTCACATTTTTTCCATAACCAACCTTTGAATCAAAGTAGAGATAGGATCTCAGGAAATACCCTAGCGGCCAGCCCCACTCAGGGCCCTATTTAACCGTCACTGGGTGAGCTTGGTTCTAAAATAAAAAGTGGAAACCCACATTATGGTAGTTCCAACCTTTGGCGACGAGTGGGTCAACAGAATCGTCGGAATTATCGTAGGTAGGCCGATATTGTAGGTCTGAGGGATCTAATGTCTTCATACCTAAAGGACCCCTTAGCACCTTATCAGCTATCTTGAGCGCCCCAAGAGCGTGCATCTCGTCAAATAGTTCTGGAGCTACCACCATCGCGATTGGAAAGTTTGGCCTCAACTGGTAATCCGCCCATTCTCTGTCGCCGGAGGACCCGTACACATCTTTGTAAATGCCCCTCCGATTGACCAATCTGGTATTTATCTTGTAGTATTTGTCTTCCATCGGATCTGCTTAGATGAAGAATCAAAGATATTACGCATAACCATAAATTCTAACCACTTGGAATATAATAGTATTTCTCAAAAGACGCCCGAACGAGGTCATCCCACTCGCTGTACGTGACGAGGCGTCTATTCCCATCAACTAGTAATCTAAGTGCCTTGTACCTGCACAAAATAATCACTATGGACTTACTTTCAGCTTGTACACCTTGGAAAGGAAATTTTCCATTGCTAGACAACTCGCTAATCCATCGCAAGGTGCTCTTTAGCAAGCCCGTGATCTCGATAGGCGCGCCATCCCTAGGAGTTGCTGGGATGCCTCGAGTACCAGCTTTCTGTGATTCGCCCATTTTATCCATCCACGTGCCGCTGTTGTATCGATTTCCGCCGAATATGAACCCAGTGGCCCAGTCGACATAAATATTAACGTTGAATCCCTCGTCCTTCATCTGACTGTCTAAATTCGGCCCCGCATTGTGCTCTCGGAAATGTATCCCATCTGCATGACGTTGTAAAATTTCTTGTATAATTTCCGCCAACGTGCTGGAATAAGTCCTTGCACCAACGCCATCCCAGGCCACCCAAGAATCGTCTTTAGGAAAACGGCGTTTAACTTCTTCTTTGAGAAGTAACACTCCATCAGGGGCCGTCGAGACATAATCTTGAATATTTTGCAGCATCCACCATGGAGAATCCCGCGAGTTGTATCTGTGGAAGAGAGTACGTCAGATTCGCTGAAAGGCGTTTTTAAAATTCGTGCCTTGGGTTCCTGGCTGAATCAAGGAGATTAGGAATAAGACCATGTTTTAGCGTTGACGCGAAGGTTAGTATATGCCTTTTGGCGGCGCCGTAATTCCCGGTGGTCAGGAACAACCCGCGGAGTGAAATAAATACGTCGCGTCCCCAACATCTTGCCCAGCCAGCGGAAAAGTGAGGAAGACCGGCGGCCAAGGAAGGTGTTTGCCTGCTTGGATCAAGAGATGCAGAATTGACTACGCCGTGCATTTGAACACCGCATAGAGCCAGATTCTGAGTAAAGTCATGGCCGGAGGCAACAAAATGTGAGCTTTGCTCGACAACCGCCAGCCTTGCTGCTTTATAGGCTGTTGATATAACCAATGCAAAAAATTTGGGTCGCAAAAAATTTGGAACTGTCGCTTTGATACGTTCAAATCGTTCTTTGAACCATTCAGCGGGCTTGGCGAGGGCTGGAGAAGATGATGCCTGACTATTGCAACGTGAAGATATGATATGTTTGATTGTTTCATCTGACTTACGCGGTTAGGCGTTGATACACATAATCCAACGGCCATGTCCCCTGTCGTAAATGTGCGCAAAGAGGGTGGCCTAGGTCATTATAACGCATGATGTGCTTCAAAGGATGCATCCAGCCTTCCAGGCCGCAATAGACAAGTCGGCCAAGGCCTGGTACCTCGTACGCACCATATTGATTGTCAGTGAAATCTCGTTCTTCCATATCCGACCGGTACAAGATATGATTGAGCTCAACCAAACTCAAACATCCAAATGCCTCTTGTGCACCACTCGAGCATAAATCCTCCAGCTTAAAATCGTGATTTTCCAGTTGTGTTTCGAATAGTAAAATGCTTCCGGGTGGGAAAGAATCTGGAGGCACGATCTCAGTGAATGGACCCTCGTGATCACAGCGCTGGGACAGCGAGACTGTAGGTATGTCGATCAACTTTATGGGCAAACCTTTGAGAGTTTCGTCATCTTGTTCAAGTTCGTATGAATCTACTTCTATGCTCGCTCCGAGAATAAATCTGGATTTCGTGCGTCGAAGACGAATTGGTTCGACTAAAATATACACTAAATAACCAGATGGGAAGGGGAAAACTTTGTACTCACTGTACCCGCGATCCCTCGATCCTCGCTTGAAGGCTGTGTGAACAACAAGAAGATATCCCTTCTGTGTGGCAGGTTGCATTCGATGGATAACTATGTACTGTGGGGTGATTGATACGGATTCGGGCAGGTATGATAAATCTTCGGCTCACGTCATTTTCCTGGTGAACATGTCCTTCCTCGTACCGGCCAAGCGTCATCTCCAGATGCAAGTGATTCAGCACTCTCTTTATCTTTCCGATCCCGCTTTTCTCCGTAATGTCGGTAAGTTGGTATATTCTTTTTTCGTTGACCAAATTCAGGAGTTTAGGATATATGTCATCAAAGCCTTTGACACTCCCGATCGCACTATAGCTGAAGGTTGTCAAAGCTCCCGTTGAAAGCGTATCCTCCGCGGAACGTCGATCACAAGTTGATTCATTATCATGTGTTTGGTCGTACAGAAGGGCATGGGGGACAGATCCGTTCAGAGAGGTGATGATGCACTTCCGAACAGGCCCTTTTCCAGTAGGGGACTGCATTTCGCCCACTGTCGTCATACAGGCATCGTCCATGGATCCAATCGGCTTTCCGAGTCCGTATCTATACAAAAGACGTGAGAACTCCTTTGGATCCCAAGCATTTCCGCATTCTCTGATCAGGCTATTAATTCCTAATTCTCTGACAAAGACAAGATCCATGTCTTCGTTTCCAGTAAAGAGTTCCGCGCATACGTATATGTCTGGTTTCGCCACACGCGCTGCGTCCAGCATGTGTTTACCGATTTCGAGGGGTGTGGAATGACAATTATCAATACGAAATCCGTCGAATGTACGAGCGAGGGAGGTCACGTATTCTGTCATGTAAGTCCAGAGCCATGGATTACTCTCTGGTGATGGACCGTAGCGTAATTTGACACAGTCACCCCAAACTATTACTTCTCTGCGCAGATAGGCTTTCGACGGGAGCGAGGCGAAATTCTGCAAGGGGTCAGCGTTCCAAATCCACCCATTGTTAGCTAGAGAATAGACGGAGGGGTTTGAAGCGGATAGACGTGTAAAATAAGACTCCACTAGAGGAAATCTTGCGATAGTTTACATTGAGCGACTAATATGGATAAAAGTGGGACTCACTGTCCCGTAATCTCTCCAAATTTTGGGCCATTCTCATCGAGTCGACAATATCTCACCCGGTTACGGACGTGATCGATTGCTATCCTGGTATCCGCTTCCCACTCACGATACAAAGGTTCGTTTATGGCATCAACCACCCGAGCCCAAGAGTCAACCAAGGAGTCGAGGTCGCTGATTTCTGGAAGAGCTGCTCGAATACAGCCTGCCGCCACCGGGCCATTGACTCTAACCCCAAATCTCGAGGACAACGAGCCAATGCCATCGACTTTGCCATGGAGTTGAAGGATATTCCCTAATTCAGTCAAGCTGTGGCCAGTAAGCTCAGGCCCATCCCACGGTGTAATATCATTTGATTGCAGCGCTCTCTTCACAGAGTCTCGCTCCCGTGCAACGTCCAGAACATAGAACTGCCAGAGTTTCAGATCACGTACGTAAGTCTCAAAAGCGGATATCAATGTATCGAGATCCTCTTCCGACTTAACAGACGTCGGGAGCTGTTTTGAGGACAGTGAACACGAGAAATTGATTATTGCGCTATCCAATTCAAATGCTGGAGTGAGATGGGGTGTATTGTAGGGGCTGTATCCTGGAAGCAAATTTGGGATAAGGTAACTGGTTAAAATAGAGTGACGAACCAGCCTCAGGATGTTCAAGTAGCCACGAACTATCGCTGGCAGTGTGATTAAGAACAACATCGGTGAGACTGAGTAATCCATATTCTTCTCTGGCAATCTGCAAAACTTCCTTCATCCTTTTCTTATTCTGCTTGTCGCTGCAATCGTCCCTGAAAAGACGATGATCATAGCGCTTCTGGTTCTTGATGGAATATGGACTATCGCTATCTCCGCGCTCCTGAAGAGGGGTAAAGTGCAGCATGGTATATCCACGAAGAGTAGCTTCTTCGAAATGTTTTCTCCATTCATCAATGGAACCCATCCATTTTGACACTACCGTGAGGATCGACAATCCATCTAAAGGAATGCTGACAAAGGCGTCCTTGATAACTCCGCCCTCGGTGGGAGGCAGAACGTTGAGGGATTCACCCAGGATCGGTGTTCTTCCCTTGCTTCTCAAGATGGGATCGACGTTGAAGAACCCTACACGGCCTTTAATCTTCTCCCCTACTTCGTCCCCATCGTATTCTATCCAATACATGAACGCCCCCGCATGCGATATCGGGAGATCGACAAGTATAGGCTTCGAGAAGTCTGTCGGGAGTCTATCGACGATGATGAAGGACAATTATTGACAAGAAACGACGTACTTCCTCTCCGTTATCTTATCCCTCGAAAAGACGCCCCCATCAAGAGGGAAGTTGGTCTTGAATATGCCATTCCTCGAAGCTGGTGTCCCGGCATCAAGCGATACCCGCAGTATGAATGGAGTGTATGCGGGAGGAAGACGTATATACTACATGAATGGCGGCGCGCGTGAGAGGTTGGATGACTGAGTGAGAGACAAGGTCGACGAAAACATACCGAGCGAGATTTGTTGGGCCCACCATCGGGATCGAGGCGCAACTCGTAGACATGAATCGGTTGTTCACCCGGAGTCGGCAGCGATTGGAAGAAATCTATGCCCTCGTCCGCGGGTGTTTTAGGGGTGGGTGGGGTTGCAGTGGCTGGGCTGGACGAGGAGCGGGAGGCAGATCTAGGGATCGTAAGGTGGGGCTTATGATTAACCCTGGGCATGATGTGATGGTTGGAGAGAAAGGAGCGGTGGGAGGACGTTGGGCTTTTATAGGTGGTAGTGGGATGATATCATGGGTCGATGTCGACGATCTCGGGAGAATTAAAAGCACGATAACTGTGCTGGATCGACGACTATTGTTACTGTACACTGCTGGATCCACTGCCTCTGTCCATTGCTGCATTCCACACAACCCGGCCCCGCCCATCCGTCACAAAAAACGGCGGCTCCAGCGCGGCCCCCGCTTCGTATTCCGAGTTATTATTATTCTCCTCGTCTTCCAGCTCAATCACCAATCTCTCTTCTTGATTCAGCCGCCCAAACACACTGCTGGCCTCGCTCGGATTCTGCGATTCTCCGTTATTATGTTCATCTAGTGGTGGTGGTGGTGGTGGTGGTGGTGGTGGTGGCGACACTCGGCCACTGTTGGGCGGGGGCTCATTTGCCCTGATGGACGCGACAAATTGTTCCGTCTACGGGGCCGGTCAATTCAGCTTAGAATTCTTACTATGATTGCCATACCATCATTCGCATATGTTCCAGAAAACGTCGACTCCTTCCGTTTTCTTCATGGGAAGCACTCGAGGGGCTCGCTCGCACCAAATCTGGATTGCTGCTATCGCCGTGGTTACCGGCGTGTTGCCTAAAGAGTAGGTAAATGTTCTCTGCCAGACTCTCCCTAAGCAATGAGAGTTCAGCGTTTGCGTCTGCACTCAAACCCTCGTTTATGATGATGTCCAAACTTCGTTCGAGCTCTCTAAATGCTGCAGCGACGTCGGTATCAAAAGACCCTGATCCATTTAGTAATTCTCGTCTTCTTACTCTTGGTCGTCCCTGGTCCTCACGACTGCCTGAGCTAAAAGCGACGTCGTGAAAATCCCCATCAATCTCCAGTGTAAGAAATGGTATTCCTTCAATCGACTCTTGTGCTGGAATATCAAAATCCATGGTTCCAAGAAAACGAGGTTCGTAATTAATATCGTAGAAAGTGTGGGGACCTTGGGTCCGTCGCGAGCTGTGAATCTAAAGCAAGTTAGTCATCTGACCAAGAAAGACAAGGCCGCCAGCAGTAATACCTACTTTCATGCACACATCGACACCGTCTCTGAATACATACTTTGTTCCATCATCATTAATATGTTGATAAAAGCAATCCTTTCCAAACGGACAAAATGGCTTTTTCTTCTTGGTCTCTTGAAAATAACTGGATGGTTGTAAAACCCTCGTTAACACGGTTATTTGATCCTACGAACCGGCAGGGCACCCTCGACATGCTCTCCTTGTATGCAAGCACCACCTTTGCTTTGCCTTCTTCACCTTCCTTCCAAAACCTAGAGCTCGGGGTAATAAACCTTGAAGGGGAACGACACATGGGACACTTCTTGGTGTTCGAGGAGGTGGCCAAGTCTCCTGATTTAGTCTCTGGGTCACGCCATTGTCGTATGCACTGCATACTTAGTAAAACGATACTGACTTGCCAGAGGGCAAACATACTTGGACACAGAATACATGGTTGCATCCTCCTGCATGAAATTATTCAAACGGGGGATTTACTTTATTAGTGGGGTGCAGAGTCATACCTAGCAAGCCAAAGGTCACTGGCTTCTCGAGGCATATAGAACACAACAATTCTTCTTCCTCAGCCTCTGAAGCACTAGGGTACGTATTCTTAATGACATGACGGAACCAGCAGTCGGCCCCCCTCTTGCAGTAGCCTGTAATTATAACGTTAACGGTTTAGGGGAACAGAAATAAATAGAAGTCATCTTCTACCGTTCGAAAAGTACCTGCACGTCTTTGTTGAGTCATACGGGGTCAACACGACTTGGGGAGACACACATCCATTCGGCGATTCTGGCTGCGATGTAGAGGTGGAGGATGGATCATTGTGGAGGAACTTGCAAGTGTCGTTGGCGAAACAACCCCTAGCAGTTTTGTAATATTTGCAGATACCTCTTGGTTTTGAGGTGCGGGGTCTATTCAGCGCCATGCTGACATTCTCCGGCGGGACTGGGACCTAGGAAGTGACGGATTTGGTGGACAAGTGCAGACGAGCGTCTGTGGGCCTGGGGTGCACGTGACCATATGCCATAACGGTGTTGCGTGTTGTATGGATTAACGCTATGTCTTTATCTTCAACGTCGACCATCAAGGGCCAGCTAACCACAAACTTAGGCTCCAAGGCACCACAATATTTCGACGCCTTGAGGGATTTTGTGTCAGGGCGAAGTTCAAGACAAGAATTTGATGACACGGTTCGGCGAGCGCTAGACTCTAATAGTCTCAGTAGGCGTTACTTAGAGTATCAACAACGAGCGACGCTGATCATAGCACTATTAGTACAACTGCACAATGCACTTGTTATTTCTCTCTTCGATGCAACCGCTGCTCTCAAACGCCCGTTAACACCACCGGCACCAGCAGCACCTAAGCCTCCACCGCGGAAGAGGAGGCGGCTTCTCTTGCCATATCAAGGGCCCCAGACACAGGAAGAGGCCAGGACGCTACGATCCACAAGGATGAAGCGATGGGCGCTGCTAATGGGTAAGCGCGAACGAGACCGTATCCAAAGTATGCAGAGCCTGCCCCCGTCCCTCGATCCTCCGCGTCCACGTCCCGAGCTGGACGAGATAGAACGAGAACGCGGTGTGGTACTGCTTTCTGAACGTGGTGGTATGTATGTTAGGCTTACCACCAAGATTTGAAATCATGACGCGCCCTAGACCATCCAGGAACTCGTGTTGGGATACAATTACACTCCATGACACATGCGCCTACCCTTCAGCATATTGCGGATAGAATCAATTTGATTTGTGCTCAGCATAACTTGGGTGCCCCTTCCAAAGTTGTCTCTTCCCTTTTGAATCTTGCATGTGAAGTGAGTGTGCTACCGTTGACCGTTTTATCTTTCGTTCATTATTGCAGGCAAAGCTCAAGCAACTAATCACTCACGCTATCACACTGACATCTACGTCTCATACCATTACATCCATTACACCCTCATCTAGCTCACCCTCACAGCGCCATCCTCATCATCCTCATAATAAAGCACCTGTTCTGAGTTCTTCATCGTTTCAAACTCTTTTCACCCTTTCGCCTGCAGATTTACCTTACAAGTCTGCAACTGCGACGCGTCTCTCGCTTACGCCGTCTCTTCCTCTAGAAGAGGTAATTTTCACATGGATAGTGTGGAGTGCGTCACTCAACAATGTCCAGGATGATGACCGAGAAGACATGACAGTGCTAAAAAATCACGAAGTTCGTGATCATCGGTGGCAGCTGATGGCGCTGCTCGCGGAAAGAAGTACGATTCGAGACAGCCTGCGTAATGTGCGTTAACATTTACTGTTCTCCCGTTGAAATCATGCCGGTGTATGTTAGAAGTTCATGCCCACGATTAGTCTGTAATTAATAAAGTATTACGCTACATGGCCTGCGGCGGCTCGTCTGGGGGTCCTAGGCGCCAAGTCGGATGCCACCCTACTTTTGCCCGAACTAGCATACATGATTTCTGGCATAGCTAGTTCCGGGGCGACGTAGCTGTATTCCTCGCTATCTGGCTTCCTTTGCTCTGCATTTATGAAGACATCTCCAATTCCAGGTGTAAATGTTGACGTTGGAAGTTGAAGTTGGTCGTCTGGTGTTTTTGTCAGATATACTCGATGGACGGCATCTTCCGCTGCCTGTAATGGCGTTAGATGGTGCAAAGTAGACGTAGACATGAACCTACTCGAAATTCAGCCATTTTGAGTGATGATCCAAAGCCTTCGCCAAGCTGGTCTGTGCCCGAATATATACCGACAACATATACGGGGGAATTTGAGAATCTGCCGGTCTCGGCAAGCAAACTGGACGGCGGTGGATAAGGCGATGACAAGTCCAAGAAAATCTGGTACCTACCGGGACTTTGGCGGTTCGCGCTGGAACTTTTTGACCATCTCTAAGAGTGCCTTTTTTGGGTTCGAGAATTTAATCATGCCACGGAGATCTATTTCACGGGACAGAAAATACGAGTGGACAAACTGACGAGCAGAGAGGATGGAGCGTTCTTGATAGACAAGGGCAGTGAGGGAGCGGGGAATGGAAGCGAGGGCGTCTGTATGCAGTACGGCTGGCTGGGTTGGCGAGGGTGGCTACAGGGAACGTTGAAAAATGCAAGATACACGTTACAAAGGAACATACCGTTCGGTGCCAGCGGAGAAGGGGGGCTGCCCCCATCTCCTGGGCGACACTGGAGCATGTGAGGGGGCCGACGTAGGCCGTGACGGCAGCCTTGAGGACTCTGGTGGGGAGGTAGGGGTAGGCGGCATGGACATACTCTGCTGCGAACAGACCCATGAGAGAGTTGCCGAGTGCGGCAAGGGGAGCGTTGGCGGGAGGGAGAGGGGTGTTGGGAGAGGCCTGGCGAAGGAAGGAGAGGAAGGAGGGATGTGTGCACGCCTGCTGGATGCGGGAGTGGTCTGCGAGGACAGTGTTGAGCCCGACGCGGTGGGCAAAGGCGGCGAGAGCGGAGGGTGGTGGAGGCTGGAGCAGCGCCCAAGACTCGGGAGAAAAGGGCGGGCGGGGCACGTCGCGGGGGACATAGAGGGCATCGGTGGGCGGAAAGCGGCGGAGGCGGGCGGCGGACACGGCGAACCTGGACGCCAGGCGCTTCTGCACAGACATGGCGGGACGAGTGCAGCTCTCGGCAGGCGGACAAGTTCAGCTCGGCATCTCCCGGAAAGCTCGGCATTTTCCAGTCGTTTGTAGCCTCGGTCGGCATGTCCCCACGCCTCTTTCTTCATGCTCGCTCTGCCACTCTCGTTCATCAACTCCTTCTGGTCGCAGGATCTCCGCCACGGTCTCGACGTTCTCTTTCGAAAGCTCGACCAGGGAATTCTCGAGAACGACGAGATCATCGCCCTCATTCACGTACGATGCGCTGCCGAAGCCCAGCTCGCCGCCGCCCTCTCTGCACCGCTTCCCCTCTCCCATGGTGGTTTTGCGGCAGACGATGGCGCGTCCCTGCTCATGGCCTTTCACGGCCTCCAGGCTGAATCCGCCGCGCAAGCCAAGATCCACAAAAGCGTCACCAGTGAACTCACCACCCTTGTGCTTAATCCGTTCACAGCCTGGGCATTGGAATACAAAGTGTGTACCTCGTCGTCCTCATCTTCTACTTCCTTATCCCCTCACCCCCCGCCCAAAGGAGCGTCTCAGGCAAAGCAAATCCTCTGTGCTTGACAACTGGCTTCGCAATTACGAACAAATGCAAGGCGACATTCAGAAACTAAAACAGCACTACCTTGAAAAGATAAGACGTGCAGATGACGCGGAAGACGAGTAGGACCACACTTCCTTCTTGTCCGAACATATTACTGATTACTATAGTGCTAAATTCGCCCCAACTGCCTCCGACCCTGACAAGTACACGAGTTCTCCCCGTCTCGTTCCTGCAGATACTCGCCAGGCATCACAACCATCCAGCGTTTCAGATCGCATTACACAGCGTCTTCGGGATATACACAAGAAGAGCACTAGCGCTTTTATCAACGCTACCGCCGATGGTACTTTAGCCGATCCAGAGCAAGAACCCCCAAAAGTCGACAAAGGAAAAGGAAAGGCCGTCGACGTTGACGAAATGGCTTCACCAGCGGTCATGTCCCCCCTCCCACCAAAGGTTGATCTGGCACCCTCTGCTCTCGAGCCCATCGTTCTCGGAGGAATACATTTTACTCCCATGACCGTAACTCAGTTGCTCATTCGTGCTGTTTCGGAACTGCCTCTCCGTCCTGTGCGCTTCCCGCTGCTAGGTGAATATGCAGACGCTTTTACCGGAGAAGAGTTCGTTACTTGGCTACAGGAAAACATAAAAGAATTTACCAGCAATATTGACCTCGCAGAAGATGCGGCACGCGTTTTGACCGAGCAAGAAGGTCTCCTACGCAGACTTGGAGAGCTCGGAAATCAGTTTGAAGGTTCCGACGATGCTTTTTATCAATTTCGTCCAAAGGCAAGTCCATTCTTGACCCACAGCATCTCTCACCATCTTATATCTCAACAGGCCTTCGATTTGGAAGGTAAAAAGAATCTGGGACACAAGTCCTCATCTTCCATCAAAGGTCTCCAGGCGGAAAGCCTCTTGAAGCGTACCGGTACCTTGGTCACTATGGTGACAAAGGCGCTCAACAGCAGTCCCAACGGCGAACCTACCCATCTTCGCGCACGGCAGGAAGCTGAGGAGGCGGACAAGACATACCGGGTTGCGGTGCGAAAACTTGATCGACATAGACTAGCGCTTGAAGAACGGCTTGAAGAAATGCTGAAGACCCTCCAGAGATGGGAGGCAGAGCGACTGAGAGCGATCAAGACAGGTTTTTTTTTCCTCCATACCTGAAGCCTGAGTGCTCACTGCACGCCCAGTCTTACTTCAATACCAAGGTATCGTCGCTAACATCCCAAAGGGCCTGGAACAATCCAATGAACGTTCCGCAACTCTCATTGCTGCTTACCAGCCCGAATCAGATCTTACGGCACTTATCGAACGATATCGCACTGGTCCCTTCCGTCCCAGTGCCCAGATTTATGAATCTATATCTCACGATGAAGCGGATGTTGCCTTTGGAATCGACCTTCGTAAATGGGCCGAAGGTGGTTGGCATGAATTGACATCAGGCGAAGGCAAAAAGGAACTCATCCCACCCGTCGTCTCTGCACTTTTCAAGGGACTTGACGAAGCTTACAAACAGCTTCCTAATGATGCTGGTATGACCTCTGTTTCATTTTATATTGATTGTATCAACGATAATCTCTTTAGAAAAGCGTAAAAGCTGGATATATGATGTTCCACTTCCTCCCATCCACCAACTACGTGAGGTCCTCAACGGTGTTTTACCTGGGCAGTCGTTTTCCATTGACTTGTTCAAGGGGTATGATGCTCCTGTCCTTGCAAGTACCATCAAGTTGTGGTTCTTAGAGCTCGATCCTCCTCTAGTGATGTATGAGGGCTGGGAAGAATTCCGCAAGATCTATCCTGGCGTAGGCTGCAAGATAGAGGGCGAAATAACAGAAGAGCAGCGCATCCAGAATGTTTGTACAGTTTTGCAGAAATTGCCAAGAGTTCACCTTTACGTGTTGAATGCATTTATTAAACACCTGAACGAGTATGTACTTTCGTACTCTCAAGCGTATTTTTACTCACCGCACGGATAAAAGCCTTATCAACTCTACAGATGTGCACGACGAAACCGATGGAATCTTTATCACAAAACTTGCGCTTTCCCTTGGTAGATGTAAATATCTATGCCTCGGTCATCGCTTGCACCACTGCTAATACAGAATTTAGCAATCATTAAACCCAGACAAGAGACACAGATATCAATACAAGATCGCCACCCGACACGTGAGCGAGGATAAGTCTATTCAGAATGAGTTTCGGCTGACGTCCTGCTAGTGCTGTTTATCGACCTACTGAACAATTACGAAGCAATTCTTCCACCCACGATCGCCAAAAAGAAACGCGAATCTGAGCGCAAAGTTCCCATCAGAAAACGCACAGCTCCTGTTGACATGAGACTAAGTCGGAGTAGGATTTCTGTGGGCGCAGATGCCAAGCAACTGCTTGCAGCTCAGCAGGCTGCCCAAAACCCATCTCTGACCAGAGTTAGGTCTCCTCCTGTGCCACCCCTTCCTTCGAATTTGTTTAATTCGGAGACTCCACAAACTGCCACGGGGTCTACTGAGGCGGCTGACGGAACAAAGCCTCTCGTCGCGCCACCTTCACCTCCCTTACTACCAAGTCAAGCAAATGCACCGTCATCACCACCCCAGGTCCCGCCCCCTCCGCCATTATCAACATCGGGCAAGGCAGTCAGCTTGAACGATGAATTGCCCCCACGACCGCCTTTTAAAGAACCTCCTCCTGAACTGGACGACCTCCCCCCCAGACCCACATTCAAGGAACCTCCCCCAGAGGAGGATGATTATATCCCACCACCAATGCCCAAATTTAATGATCCACCTGCAGAGGAAGACAACGACTTGCACTCTGTATCTCAACCCAAGTCCTCATCTGCGTCCCCTCCCGCTGTGCCCGCTACAAATATCATACAATCGTCACCTCTCAAGCGTTCAAGCATGGTAAAGAGCAATACTGGCCGTACCACACCTTCAAACGCATCTGTGACTTCTCGTAGTCCTTCCCCACCGTCCGAGGATGTCATTCTTGGCTCTGGGAAGACTACAATTACTCGCTCTGGATCCTCTCAATCAGGCGGAAATTTACGGGGCCCTCGTGGTCCTGTCCGCCGGGGAGGCGCTGTCGCCAGTGCAGTTGCAAACTTAAACAGAAGTGCTGTTTCTGGCTCACCGTCTGGAATACCCAGCGGTTTGACAAGCCCGACATCGAACAGGTTCTCGACTGGTAGCCCTACGCGGAGACCCTCTAGCGTTCTGGGGCGTTCTGCGGCCGTATCACGTAGGACAACTTTGACAAGCGATGCTGAAGAGGAACCTCCTAAGAAGTAGTGCTTTCTTTTGCTTTCTTTTTTGCAGTGGAGTATATCCCATGCTCGGACATATCCATTGTACGTATATATGTAGCGGCTTGACGTCGCGTTGGTAGTTTTTCTTCTTCGCGTGAACTTTGAATTGTGATATCTTTTTCTTGTTTGATCGTATTACTTTTTTGCGTCTAGTTCAGGACACTGTTCAGCTTTGTTACCAGACGAAACGGACTCGCCCCGTCTTTGTTTTCCGTTATATTTCAAGCGCTCGAATAAAAATATATTCCTAGGTGATATGCACGTGAGGAACGCACGAACCACACGTGATTCACAAAACGCCAACGCCGATCGCTGGCCGATCGTATGTGGCACAGCGCAGCGCACACGAGGCGCCACACTGTAGCAGCACTTTAGACGGATCTGCACAGCTCATAACTTACGACGCTCCCCAGCTAGCCTTGCAACGCCTCAAAGCCGCACGCATATCAGTTTACTCACACCTTAGGCAAAGAGCGGACACTGCCATCTGCCGAACCTAGAAACACGCCTTCAAGGAGCACGCGTACTGCTTGCTGGAGACCAGGTGCTCAGGGATAAGAACACTTTTAAGCTTCAAAATGGCCCTACCCCCAGTTGCTCCACCTATGCCCACCGTAACTCGAACGCCAATAAACACTATCACCCCGTCAAATGACCAAGTGCGCGATCCTTTTGCTGTGTGTTATGCCGACTAAAACAGTCAGTAAGGTTGTTATTCTCTATGTTGTATGTCACCTACTTTTTTTCCCTTTATGTGACCTACTTACATATTTCACAGATTATCGCGATGGCAGTTATTATATTCGGCTTTTGGAACGTTCCAATCGTGCGGAACCTTATAAACCCATTAAAACTATTTACCATTGGATGGCACGAGCTCTGTCACGTATGTGCCGTGCGTATACAGAACCACATAGATTTATCCACCAGTATCCGCTGACGGACGTCAACCAGGGCATTCTAACCGGCGGTCGAATACTCAAAATGACAATTGATCCTCAAGTCGGAGGAGCTACTATCATTGAAGGTGGCCGACCCTGGCTCGTACTTTCAGCCGGCTATATAGGCTCTACGCTCTTCGGCGGTTTGTTCGTACTAGCAGCATGGCACACTCTCGTTGCAAAAATCATGAGTTTTGTTCTGGGAGTTGGGCTTGTTCTGCCGTTGGTTCTCGTGAGGGACAAACTGTAAGTCGTCATTAAACATATCCTATGGATAGTCCTGAGTCAAAAGGCACTAGCACGATATTTCTCACTTTTATTTATGAAGGACTTGTCATTGGCTTTTGGTTCATTGATCATGCGTGCGCGTATTTGCATTGGCATATTGTTCGGCACCCTAATAGTCGGTCAAACTTTTCAGCCAACCATTGCGATGGTATTGTTTGTTAATTGGAGTCATGAAGTGAGTTCGACGCATGATAATTTAGATGGAATCACTAAGTGTATTGCTGCCGTAGTATTTTCTTTGTAGTTTGTCGGTCAGATTCGTTGCCTTCCGAATTCGTATATTGACTATCTTTCGAGGGGACGTCGCGGATGATCGGTTCTTTCACAAAACAAATGATTCAGATGCCACACAGTTTGCATTGATGTTTCCTCGAATTGGGGCGCACGGTGCGTAAAGTGCACTTTCGCGGATGACACCAGGCTGATCACTCTACAAAGTTTGGGCTGTGTTCTGGGTATTCTTTGAGCTTGTCATCCTGGCTGGCTTTGTTCTGCTCGGAATCGCTGTATTCAAGGTACTTTAACACGGTATCACTCGTGGTACTAATGGTAACAGGACGGCAGGTCTCGAAGAGCCAGATGAATCAGCAAGCCGGCACGTAATATCCATGATTGCACCGGTTCTTGCTAATGCGTTGCTCTAGCTGTCTTTCTGCCAACATAACAGGAATGTAATCACAACAAGCTATGATACTTCAAAGCTGTTGTATATCCCATGCAGATCAGAACCAGAGTATTTGTTAACATTCACAACTGCATTTGTACATCAAGTATCTTCATCACCTTGGGCAGCACATATTGACTATCGACTTGTATCTGATCTTTTATAATCCGTACTATACAGCTATTCGATGTGATATTGGAGGGAAACTAACGGTGATAGTACATGAATTCACCAGATGAAAGAGACTACGATGTATTAGAAAGAAGCATGGCCAGAGTGTTGCATACAGGGTGTCGGTGGAGTGGGGGAATACACATAAAGAGCGCATTACAATCATCTGCGAATTGCACGTCGTGCAAGGCTCGCAATCAATAACGTTCCGATGGCAACCGCGCCTCCTGCAAGTGCCATCCCAATATATCCCTCTAACAAAAATGATTAGTACAAAAGTAGTCGAAAATTGAGAAGATGTACAACCTTTGGTCACAGCTCGATCTATTAGCTGTGCTAGCGACTGAGCTTGAAGATTGGCTGGTTCCTTCCCTAATAGCAGGGCTGAAATGGTTTTAGGACACTAGAGTGGCGACAGCAACAACAATGCCCGTACCATTAAACCTCCTGGCCTCCTCGAAGTTCCCCATTTTATAATGACCCAATGCAAGGTAGTAAAGACATTCTCTGCGGCGAGAAGGCTCTGAACGGTAGATATCTGAGCGCGGTGAGCACCGCGTAACAGGCATAAATAACGGTGGACGAGCCTTGAAGTAGTCCTACACCTTCCACCTGATGGTCTCGGACAGGGCTCTTGACGAGGCCCCAGGCATAGTTAAACTTTGTCTGGATGGTGACATGTGCTTGGGCGAGTTCCTTCTGGTACTGTAGGCGGAGGACCTACAGATAATGAGAACATTGTAGCAACGAAAGCAGGGAGCGTACCTCGAGCTCGTCGTAGGACAGCGATAGCTCAGCGTCCGCAGCGTAGGGGAGCTCGGTCGGCATAAGAGGAGCGGCAGGCGGAGTTTGAATTGGCAGGAAAATCGTGGAAAACAAACATTCGACTCGCAACTATGGGCGACGACCACGGTGAGTCCTGTTCCCTGCACTGAGCATTTTATCCGTGACATGCTGTATTCCGGGCAGTCATGGACTCCAACAGCACCAGTCCTGCTACAGTTCACTCGTGTTCCGGGCCACGTTGAACTCTTGGTGCTTTGCTCTTCCGCTGCACCACGCATCTTCTTTTTCTTTTTCAGCTAGCTAGCCTCGTCACGGATCCCACGTTGTCGCCCATCAACCTGCTGATGATTCGTAGCGGTTTCTCGAGTCGAAGTTACTTACTCGCTGTGGCTTTATTCTTTTTGCAGACCGTGGAAGCTATCGCGAAGATCGTCATCGCTCTTCAAGGCACGAGGACAGAGACGGTGCGGGCCATCGCGAGCGCGACAGAGATCGTGACCGCGGAGAGAGGTACAGTGACAGAGGCCACCGAAGAGACGACAGGCGCGACCGCGACCGTTACCGTGGATCAAGGGATCATGACACGGACGACTATGTAAGACGCCAGGATGACCGGCGCCGAGACTACCGACGCGATGAAGACTTTGGCGGGCGAGGTCGCGAAGATACAGGAAGACGTGGACGCGGAAAGGGAAGGGACGCGGGTTCGCCTGAAAGAAGGTCTCCAACACCAGAAGGGTGTATACCCTTATCTCAACGCAAACGAAAGGCGTCAGGCTGGGATGTCCATGCACCTGGCTATGAGCAGTATTCCGCAATGCAAGCCAAGCAAACAGGCATGTCAAAATTACTGTTATTGTATCACATGATTGCTAAGCCAGCTATGTCAGGCCTATTCAACCTCCCTGGCGCGAATAGAACCCAGATTCCTCCTATTCTTGGAATCGCTGGCCTCCCCCCGCCAGTTCCTGTGCAAACATTTGGCATGGGTATCGGAAGCAATCCAAATTTGTCTCGCCAGTCTCGACGCCTGTATATTGGCAGCATCACACCTGAGGTGAATGAACAGAATCTCGCAGATTTCTTCAACAAAAAGATGGTGGAAATGAACATTGGTACAGGCAGTCCTGGCAATCCTGTGCTTGCTGTCCAATGTAATTATGAAAAGAATTATGCTTTTGTTGAGGTACCGTATGATGCAACGATATAGCATACAGGTTGCTAACTTTATCTGCAGTTTCGGAGCGCGGAGGATGCAACCGCTGCAATGGCTTTTGACGGAATAATATTCATAAATGGACCCCTTAAAATTCGTAGGCCCAAAGACTATGGTGGAGCTGAAATGACTACTCCCAGCGTACATGTTCCAGGCGTCGTATCTACCAACGTGCCAGATTCCATCAACAAGATATTTGTTGGCGGATTACCGACATATCTGAACGAAGAGCAAGTCATGGAACTGCTCAAGAGTTTCGGAGAACTCAAAGCATTCAATTTGGTGCGCGAAAATGGCAACGGACCATCAAAGGTGAGAATCGGATCCTACTTTTGATGTCAAACCACTTAGTAGTGCACCACAGGGCTTTGCATTCTTTGAATATGTGGATCTTAGTGTCACAGATGTCGCCATTCAAGGGTTGAATGGAATGGAGCTTGGAGACCGATACCTGGTGGTGCAGCGGGCCTCTGTCGGTGCCAAGCCTGGGACACCTGGGATGATCCCTAATCTTCCTTATGACCAATTTCCTGAGATCCCGCGACCGATCATGCCTGCTGGCACTGATCCAGAAAGCCTCAATGCGCGCATTCTCCTCATGTTGAATATGGTCACCTCTGAGGACCTCATAGATGACCAAGAGTATGGAGATATCTACGAAGATGTGAAGGAGGAATGTTCCAAGTACGGTGCAGTTGAAGACTTGCGTATTCCCCGCCCGATGAAAAGGGACAAGTCGAAATGGGGCGACGGTGGTCATCAAGCGGCACAGGATGCTCTGCGCGCAGACGAGGCTGCCGGTGTTGGACGAGTCTATGTGAAGTATTTCGAGGGAAAGAGCGCGTCGGAAGCCATGAAGAGTTTGGCGGGACGGTCGTTTGCTGGCAGGTCCATTATTGCGACGCTCCTCAGCGAAGATAGTCAGACGACGCCTCCTCTGAGCATGATCTTTGCACCACAGCCAGATGAGCCTCCTCCATTGCCATCTTCATGATTTCTATGCTGTAGGTTTGTAGATAACACGAGTCTGTGATATGCTATGGGAATGATATTGTTTTCGTTGTATGCTGTTGATTTACTTGCACTTGTCCTCCACCCTCACCACCGGTATTCCTCAAGCGCATTCTCGCCAACTCAAGGGCTCGCTGGTCGACGCTTGCGGCTATATATCCACTATAATAATGCACCTTCTTTTCTGTTTCTTCTCATATTTGACTATTGTTCATGCGATTCGCCTATCTGTGGTGGTACCTCTGGACGAACAAGTTCCTCCAATCGCCCGAATTGGTCGCCCTTTCAGCTGGACTTTCTCTTCTAATACCTTCGATTCTGCGAGCGGTCCCTTGAGCTATACTGCCTCAAACTTACCTCCTTGGTTGGCATTTGACTCACAAACGCGCACCTTTCACGGTACACCAGAGGCAAAGGACGAAGGCAATCCAAGAATTACCGTAACCGCCATCAATGGGGACTCTTCTGTGTCCTCATCTGTAGAGCTGTGTGCCACCCCGTATCCTGCTCCGGTTCTAAATACCCCCATCTCCGCTCAGTTTCGTAGTGCAAACCCATCACTTTCATCCGTATTTACTTTGGCACCCTACTCAGGTATCAGTACGGGGAACCCTACCTTGCGCGTTCCGCCCAGATGGTCTTTCAGTGTCGGATTTCAGGGCAATACTTTCAATGCAACCAACGATCTTTTCTACGATGTGCGTCTGTCAAACGGGTCGAGTCTTCCTAGCTGGCTGAAGTTTGATCAAACGGAATTTACATTGAACGGTGTCGCTCCTCATGAAGATCTTATTGCAACTCCGTTTGTTGTCTCACTGCAATTCATAGCATCTGATCAACGGGGCTACTCGGCGATGTCTCTTCCCTTCGATCTTGTTGTCGCACTTCATGAGTTATCACTTGCAAGTCCGTCACCAACCATGAACATAACAATGACGTCTCCTTTCAATATTAGCCTTCTATCGCCAGACCAACTTTCAGGAATACTTGTTGATGGAACACCTATCAAGCCTTCTGAGATCGCTGATTTTGACCTCGATGTTACTCGGCACGAAAACTGGTTACACTATGACCGTGCGACAAGACTTCTCTATGGTGACCTAACTAACAAGAGTATTTCATTGGATCACAGCCTCCCTGCCAAGCTGATAACGACCTTCAACCAGTCTGTTGAAATGAATTATACCGTCGCCTTCGTACCTTCTTGCTTCTTGATGTCTAACTTGACACCTTTGAGAACCAAATCCGATGTTCCCCTGTCCTTTGACCTCTCAGAAGACCTCGACAAGACAGTACCAAGAGGGTCTTTCAATCTCTCTGCGTCTTTTGAGCCGATGGAAGCTGGCCAATGGTTGACGTTTGATTCTCTGAGTTCACGATTGACTGGTACTATACCCGGGAGCTCTCGCATCTCTAAATGCCTCGTTACCTTCGCGGCATATTCCGAAACTACCCATTCCACGTCTCACGCCTACCTCTCTATTATCATTTCACCTTCTGAAGACAGCGTCGACGGTTTAGGTAGGATACAACATCGCCACAAACTATCTGCAGCTGCTCGTGCGAAATTAATCTTAGCCATATGGATCATTTCTGGACTCTTAGGTGGACTGTGCTCACTTGGCACGTTCTTAGCAGTTATGAGGCGATGTACTAAGGTTGAAGATACTGCTATCACGGGAGAAGAAGGAAGAAATGCTTGGAGTGCGCGAGACCGTAAGTGGTATGGCATAGCATCACCAAAGGCGTCCCCCAGGAAGCCAAAACATGGATATGGCTGGACTGAATATATGGGCGCTGATTTTCAAAATGCGATGGGTGCGGCTTCGACCAATTTGAAGAGTTCAAATATTCCAGGAAATCGTCCAAGCACTTATCATGGCTCGGTTGGCCTTGGCTTGCGCCCCCTGACAGAGAGACGGATCTATAACCCTATTCGTAATGTCCCCTCGAATTCTGGAATTATGAAAAAGAAGGAATTCATGTCAAGGATTAAAAATACTATTCGGCAAGTCAGCGACAAGTATAAGCGGCTGCAGTCTGGCGCGAGAAACTATCCAGTAATCGGTAAACCTGTTCCGATCACACCTCCTAACCTGGATAGTTTACCCTCGGGCTCGGTGTTACCCAATTCGTAAGCGATTCTTTGTCCATTATACCGGTATTGACCCGCCCCAAGCCATCCCGGGAGTACTCTTACCTTAGACTCCCCCTCCTCCTTGGCCGGGGGCCACTCTATCCCTCGCCGGCGGTCAGACTTTGGCCCGCCAGCACAGGTCCACATTCAGGATGAAAAATTGTCTCGGCAAACACCGTCTTCTTCCAGCTGTTCGCTCATGTCGGGAATTTTACAGACCGAAGCTGGGGAGAGGCTACGGACGCAGGCTGCCCGTCCCAGATTAGTTCCTTTTACAAGCGCAAATCGGGTCCCCGTTCCGCAAGGCCAGTCAGCACAATCTCTGGCAAAGGGCTCGAATGCTTCAACGGCCAGGCGAGTGCCAAGTCAAGAAGCTAAAGTGTGGGGCGCTAACACGGAAGCTGCAAAACTTGTGAAAAGTGGTAGCGGAGATGAGTTATGCATGGGACTTCACTATATTCAGACGTTGGGTGATGAGGATGTGAACAGGAGCACGCCTTCAATACCAACAGTAGCAACCACACAAGTTCGTTCATCTTTTTCGTCTCTTGAATCTTCTCATCAAGGGCATGGTATTGGAGATGTGAGGCGCGTGCTTGTTAGAATGGGCGAAAGATTTAAATTCCGTATACCCATCCCAAGTCAGTCAAGGGGAATATTTTACGAACTCAGGCTGTTGAGTGGGGGGCCGTTGCCCCAGTTCTTGCACCACAATTTCAATCTAAAAGATGGGTCAATTGAACTGCACGGAATTCCTAATCCACGCGATCTCGGGATCTTCGACATCGGTGTGTATGCTAGCGGTGGAGAGAGTTGCGTGGCGCGAACCATTATCGATGTTGTTGGGCGAACCTAGATCAGACTATGCAGTTTCACATTCGTAGGTGCATACTAGTTGTTTCCTCGTTCTATATGCTGTACATTACTATCGGTCAATGTTACTAATTTTTTCAAAGTTTCTGACGTAAGTGAACAGCCTAGGAGGGTATATAAGTGAAACGTAGTGGCGGGTAACTATCAAACCTCCTCACATCGCAGCCTAAATACGCATCCGCAAGTCTGTTGGGCTAGTCTCCTGTAGTGCCGTGTCTATGACTTCCAGATCAGGATTGCAAGCGAGCCAATGTAGAAGTAGATGAAGTGTTTAGTTTCTGGAATCGTACAGCGCTCAGCAAAGCCCATGACAGTGGGCACAGGTTCATTTACCATGCGTCACGTAGCTTCCAAAATTTTTTCCAACGACGACGTGCCATGTTGGGCCGTGTCTGCGGTCAAACTCCTTCTTAATCTGAGCTGCGATATCCTTTTCGATGTTGAACTTTTCGAGTGCAGCCGACGCAATGTCCACACTCTCCTGCTGCATCTCCTCGTTCATATCCACGTTTTTGATGATAGCCTTTGGCACGCTGGATGTATTCTCTTTGGGACCTAGGCCAGCTTCTGCGGAGGATACGGGTGCATCGAGTTTTTCAGACATGGATGTAGGTGGAGGAGACGGCTGGGGCGGGAGTCAGTAGAACGTCAGGGTTATATGGGAACGAGATGAGTGCCTTGTGGTGATTGCGAGGGACAGAGTGGCGGGAGGGACACGTGGCTTGCTACAAGATACTCGCACTCTCTTGCTGATATATTCTATATTTTAGTACTACTCCCACTAACACTTGTCGTTCTTAGTACACCAGCTCCCCAAATCCTCCCCCAAATGACGTCGCGGGAATCATATAATGTGAGGACGCTCCGTCCTTTAGGTTGTCCAGTTCCCATTTATCTCGTAACCGCTCAAAGACAGTCTTGAACACCTCGAGCGATCCTTTCTCTCGAAGGAACAATAGAGACACTTGATAACCAGGATCCTCTTGGATCGACGGCAGGTGCATTTCTACTCTGAACTTCATGGTCTGTGCAATACCATGGGCCTTTTCGCCGAAACGGCATTTCAATATGCCCAACCCTTCAGGGTCTTGAAGCATGACTTGAGCCCCCATCCCCATGACAAGCCTTCTACATTCGTTCCGTGTGACATACACATTTTGTGTTGATAGCAGCCAGTGGCTTGTTGACTTGAACTTGAAGACGTTCGTCAACCAACTGCGTCTCGGTGACGCTGGCTGAATAGGTGAGATCATCCCAGATGGTTCGGTATTTTCACTTCTTTCCGGTGACGACCGCATGCTTGTGGTCTTTGTTTCAGAGTTCCGTCCGAGCTTTTTCAGTTTGTTAAGACGCCTTTCCCCCGGGTCAACAATTCGAACTCTCTTCGACTTTCCAACAATGAGTATATCAGTGGTATGTGGTTCTGTGATGTTCTCTTTGTCGTTCTCCTTGTCGCCCCCGGTCATGGCTAAGAACTGAATTTGGCCCTTATTTTGTGCATATCGTGGCTGTGTAGTATAATCACCCTTCAGAGTATTTGCATTCTCACATTTCGAGTCTACATTGGGTATCGCAGATCTAGCACATGGTGTTTGTGCCTTGCTGTTTTTATGGTCAAGTGTCTCGTTTGACACAATTGCCATGCCAGTGAGTTCGGGATTTGAGGGAGAATTTACGCGGGAACTTGAAGCCACCGCGATATTGGGATGCACCCGGTCTTTCTTTGTGTCAACTAATGTTTCATTCGGTTTACTCCTTGTTCGTCTGTATCTTGCCCTCGTGCTCGCGTCTCTGTCAACGCCAAAACAGCCATCGAGATCTTTGTTCCTGTAGTCCACAAGCAAATGGTATATGCCTTTCTGCCAATTCCGCTCTTCGTTTAGAAGACTTTTTATAATATCACGATCAGAAGTACCGTGCCATAGAGTGCGGAGGTTCGCGAAAATATCTGGGTCAATCGAGCTAGAGCTATTAATGGGCCGCGCAATATCATCCAAATTGGGCATAACGTATCCATATAGCTTAGGTTTCTGTAGCAGATAGAACGGATGTTTCTGAATTTCGTCCATAGTAATGCGTTTACGAGCGTCCTTGGCGAGCATTTTCCGTATTAAATCTTGCGCAAGTGGATCGATGGCCTGGGGCATCACGTATCTTCCGACCATTACCTTTCCAAGCAAAGCCGAACAGTCTTCATCATCAAAGGGCAGTTTACCGGACAGAAGTGCGTAAAGGATAATACCACAAGACCAAATATCAGCAGCCGATCCATCGTATGGTTCTCCGTTGATAATCTCGGGGGCTGCATAGTGGGGACTACCACAAGAAGTATGGAGTAGTCCATCTTGTTTGTTAGCTTGCCAAGCTGCCATCCCAAAATCCGCGATCTTGATATTATGATCTTGATCTAAGAGAATATTCTCGGGTTTCAAGTCCCGGTGTGCTATGTTGAATCGGTGACAGTAATCCACGGCACTGATTATCTGCTGGAAGTAGCCAAGAGCTTCAGGTGTCGTAAGACGCCCCTTCTCACATAGATACTCGAACAGTTCGCCGCCCTGTACGTATTCCAGAACAAGGAAGAGCTCAGTTGATGTTTCCCAGACATCATATAGACGCATGATGTTGGGATGGTCGATTAGCTTCATGACTACGATCTCTCGTTCAATAGCCAATCGTTTGTGTTCCATCTCGTCAGCCAGATGATTAAGCGACACCTCTGAACTTAACGACGTCTTGGACACTATCTTGATTGCTGCATATTGACCGGTCCTAGAGTGCCTGGAAATTCTTACACGACCTGCCAGTGAGGTAGTGCTAAGGACATGTGGTATGAATGATGGGCAAGTAAAGTAACTCACCTGAGCTCCCTGTTCCGATGGTACGGCCAATCTTCCAGAATCCGATCCTCTTGGGGTCATCTTTGTGGGTGTTGCTCATAGCGTGCGCCTTGAAGTCGATGTGAAAGAAGAAGAGGATAACAAAAACGAGTATTGCGTGCGGCTGACATGGCAGAGTCGAATATGAGTGGCTGGCCTAGCAGAGCCAAACAACGCGCCCTTAATGGGCCGTCACGCGTTTGCGACAATGCGTGACAGTGCGTGACAGTGTTTCAATCAGAGACAAGCATGCCGCCCGCCGCGACGCCGTCCTGTTCCCTTCAGCAGGCTCGAACTGAGTTGCAACCCGGTTCTGTGCCTAATGAGCCCGTAACATGTCCCGTACCACCAC
Organism: Amanita polypyramis BW_CC; assembly: GCA_001691755.2. Classification (NCBI taxonomy): domain Eukaryota; kingdom Fungi; phylum Basidiomycota; class Agaricomycetes; order Agaricales; family Amanitaceae; genus Amanita; species Amanita polypyramis. The sequence goes on along the minus strand of JNHY02000019.1, from coordinate 120,361 downwards.
GGAATACCGGCTCTGCCCCTTTTTCAATATTGGTTGCTCTATTTGAGAAACTTCAGAGTGAAAGGAAGCATGACAGGCGAAGAAGAATGCTAGAAACCTGGTTTACTGTATGCACCCTGGCATCCTTCTGGGAGAGCTACACAGTAATCTTTCACATAGCATTGGAGAGCCGAAAAGGGCTATGACTTGTATCCTGTACTTCGCCTGGTTTTGCCTCAGGTATCATTGGTCGCCTTTCGGGGAATGGACTATTGATGTACTCTTATTCTCTCAGAAAGACAGAGAGCGAGTGGTTTACGGTCTGAAGGAGAAGAATTTGGCCAAGACTTACATTAAGCTCATACCTCTCGGCACACGAGACCCGGATGCCATTAGGCTCCTGAATTGGAAGAAACCGATCGAAAAATATGTGCGTTTTGTTTGATACCGACAAATGAAGGAATCCAACCTCGTACATTTTATGCAGGCGACCTCCGGCGACTTTCCTGGTGTTCTCTACGACATTGTCAGCAAACGATCTTCCGTCATCGAAGGTTCTCTAACCGTCGATGATTTGAATGAGATCTTGGATGAACTTGCAAAAACTATAGGCAAGCAGTACGTCTTGCTCTCTGCTGTGCTTTCATTGCCGTAACTTTTATACAGGGATGTCCAGTCTAAAATACTGCAACGTGTCTACAATCGCTCTACTCCCGAGGAGCAACGTTGGATTGTTCGAATCATCCTTAAAGGCACAACAATGTGTCCTTTTTTATTTTTTACAACGCGCTAATTACTGCTATTTAAGACATGAATATTTCAGTGAAAGAAACAACCGTTTTCTCAGTCTTCCATCCAGATGCACAAGACCTCTACAATACGTGTTCTGACCTAAAAAAGGTGGCTTGGGAACTGTGGGATCCCTCCTACAGACTGAATGCTGAAGTGAGTCATTTAGAGTTGTGCCCTTATCTATCTATTACCCTTAACGAAAATCTAGAGTAAAAACGTTCAGTTATTTCACGCGTTTGCTCCTATGTTATGCAAGAGACCGACACGAAGAATCCAGGAAACGGTAAAGGAAATGGGCGGTTCCGAGTTCTTCATTGAGGAAAAACTTGATGGGGAAAGAATACAGGTGCACAAAAGAGGAAATGAGTATTTCTATTGCTCCAGGTTCGTGCTGATTAATTACATAACCTGCTTGATTTAATGAACACAAAGGAAGGGTAAAGATTACACGTATCTTTACGGAAAGCATGTCGGGACAGGAAGTCTCACCCCGTACATTGATATGGCATTCGATTCCCGAGTAGATAGGTATAATGAAGTGACGGAGTGAAAGACCATTCGTATATTAACAATGTTCCAAGCATTATCCTGGATGGCGAAATGCTCGTATGGGATCCTGTTGCTGAGCGCCTTCTGCCTTTCGGAACTCTGAAGACCGCTGCCTTGGGTGAGAGTGGTCTTATTTGCAGTCATATCAAAATTCACTCTCAACAGACAAAAGCAAGAAGGAGCATAACCCACGCCCTTGCTGTGAGTAAAACATGAGACCATATAATATATCTATGACGTTATTCCAGTCAAGGTTTTTGATCTGCTATACCTTAATGGTCAATCACTATTGCATAGGTCTCTCGCTTTCCGTAAAAGGAACCTGCAACAGTGTCTCAAAGAAGTTCCTGGTCGTGTTGAGTTTACGATCGAATTTCGGGGAAAGAGCGCAAAGGATATCCGGGTAAAGATGGATGAAATCATGGCTAGTCGCGGTGAGGGTTTAATTATCAAACACCCCTCGTCAAAATACATTCTCAATGGAAGAAATATGGACTGGATAAAGGTGTGGGTGTACTTTGTTTTGAGGACATTTATTCAAGCGATGTTACCCATCAGGTAAAACCCGAGTATATGGTAAGAGGTTTCAGACATTTTAGTTAACAAATGTTAGATGGACTCGCAATGTAGGATAATATGGGGGAGACTGTCGATTTATTGGTAGTCGGTAAGCGTTTACGGATGCCCTTTTTGAAATGGATTGAGTTAACTTGACATAGCTGGTCAATATGGAAGTGGTAAGCGCGGTGGTGGCGTATCCACAATCATATGCGCTGTTTTAGATGATAGGCAGCCTGAATCTGATGACGAAGAGCCGAAGTTTGTTCATTAGCTGACTGGACGAATTGCCACTAAACATTCTCCCGCAGATATGCCACGTTTGTTCGTATTGGCACTGGACTCTCTTATGCAGATTATGTCTGGGTTAGGGATAAAGCATGGAAGCATTGGGATCCGAAGAATCCCCCAGGCTTCCTGCGGACATCTAAGCGAAGTCACGAAGATAAGGGCGACGTATATTTGGAACCACAGGAGTAAGTTACAGCGCCGTGCGAATCCCAACCTAATAGAGATGATGAATGCAGTTCCTTCATACTTAAAGTCAAGGCCGCCGAAATTGTTCCCAGTGGTGCGTTATACAGTAACTGGTGTGCGTGTTTTAGATTAAGGACGTCGTAGACCAATACCATTTGGGCTTTACAATGCGCTTTCCCAGAGCATTATCAATCAGAGATGATTTAAGTATCGTAGATTGCATGAGCGCCACTGGTAAGATGCTGATTATTTCAAGAACAAACTTCTGCACATGCCATATTAGCTCTTCTTGAGAATTTACGCATAGACCAGAAAAGGAAAATGGAAAGCGATGTTGGGTGAGAAGTTGAAAAGTTGCAGTTTACAATACTGACTTCTGAATAGGCCGGCAAGAAAGAAACGCAAGACGTCCACGAAGAAGGTACGAAAATACGCTCCCCTTCCAAGATTGTACAATGCTGAGCATTTTACAAGATTACTATTCTACCGCATTATCAAGGCCCTAGCCTCCGAAACATTGAAGTTGAATCGAACATTTTTGACGGCTTAACATTCGGTATATTTCACCCAGATGTTCTTATGCTACTTCTCACCTATAATCAGTGGTCATGTCCGATCCAAAGTCGGGCGCTGGTAATGAAGACAGAGCCGATCTCTTGAAATCGTGAGTCCTTGGGACTGCATTCTACTTTACCCGAAAGAATTTTTGTGCTGTCAGGATACGTGCCCATGGAGGAAATTGTGCACAGATAGCCAGAAATCACCCAAATCTACTTGTCATTTATGACGGGAGTACAATACGTGAGTGATATCAGTTCTTACATTCTGACAGCTTAAAAAATATCTCGTCAGCATATGACCTCAAGCTGATTATAAACAAAGGAAAGCAAGACGTGATCAAACCATCATGGGTCAAAGATTCCGTGACTCTAGGACGTCGTATACCGTTTCGCAAAAAGTGAGTCCCCGTGGGTATTCATCTTATCCCTCTATAACTTAATCCAGGTACTTGTTCCATGCAACCAAAGAGCGAATGGACAGTGAGGAGTATAATCTCGAGGAAGAGGACAATGTGGTAATGCAAGGGAATAATTCTCGTTTCGACGGTGCTGCTACGGAAACGGCAGTTGGCATACGTCCTACAGCGGCCGGGTGGCTAGATGTTGATCAGAAAGTAGAGCCTGAGATGGAGAGCGAGTCAGAAACAGAACCAGACGAAGATTCCGATAATGTAGACGTTGATGGGCCTGGGAACGAGACCGACACTGATGAAAGCTGGGTTCAAGTCCGATCAGCAGGTAGTGAGAGCGATGACTCAATAATGTCGAAGGAAGAGGTACGGTCGCATTCTTATGAGAAATTGGTAACTGAAATCGTCACGTCATGACTAGGTGAAAATGGGTGAGAGTTCTGAAGCTATGGAATACGACACAGAGCACATTCTTCGGCATTTGTTCGTACTTTCAAAAAATTCTTCTGACAGCGACCAACTATAAGTAGGTGTTTTTATCTCGACACACCTGAGAATGCCCGAGAGCACGGAATGCTTACTAAGGAGAAGCATGAGAAGGAAATAACCGAAAGGTACGTGGGTATGCATAGATCGTCTAACATAGCTAAATCAGTCACAGCTTTTCGGAGATCTCCAAGTTAATAGTTGCTAATGGGGGGAAGATCGTCGACTTAGATGAGCCGAGGCTTACTCACGTAGTGTTAGACAAACGAGACGACAGTCGTCGTGTCGAACTTATGCGGCGCACTTTAAAGTAGGTCAGTTTCTTGGATCGTTCCGATATGCTGGCTGAGCATAGGCATCAGACCACGACGACGACACCTCGTTGTTTCGGATTATATACGGGCCTGCATGGACGAAGGGACTCTATTGGACGAGGACGGTGAGTGTGTACATGGACTCGAACTGATCAAAGTTGAATTGGAAGGGAAGTATTTGCACCATAAATGAATGGACATGGCATGTAGAGATGGCATTATATGAGAAAGTGACTGAAGGGGTTGTTTCTTTGTGGGAAGTCGAGATCAAGGCCAAGTCGGAGTTGAAGCTTATCCGCTGTCTACTTGTTCTCCTCACACATATCCTATACTCTCGCTTTCTGTGCTACCACTCTTTCGTTAATTATCTTGTATAACCGTGCTCCCCCTCCACGTCGCGAGGAGACCTCTTGCCTCATATCTGTCAAACCCAGCTGTACCCGTCTGCTCCTACCTAGCATGGCAAACCAGCAAGTCTCCCCAATTTCCCAAATGCTTCATACCCTCGGAATAACGCGTGAAGACTTGAGTAGACGCAGCGACGAAATGCGCCAGTTTTTGACGTCTCAAGGGTCGCCCACCTTACGCGTCGCTGGACGTGGTCGTGCTCGCAGGGACTCCTCCAGCTCTGACCTACGCCCGCCTTCACAATGTGTTGATTCAAGGTCCTCTTTCGCGCGTTCTGCATCCCGGTCATGTTCTGCATCTCTTCGAGAACCATCCCCACCAACAACACCCGTCAAAACGGAACCGTCTGAGAATACAGTCTCCCTGAGGCATTACGATACCATGGACGTTGTCATTGAACGGCAACGACGACAAAGCAGGAGGGAAAAGCGAACGAGGCGGGACAAAGAACGCGACCTGACTATTCGGTCAAATTTACCCCACCAAACGTCCCCGTCCCCCAGTTCTGCGTCACATGCTTCCTTGAATCTCGACTCCTTCATGCATTCACGCGACAATAGACGTGTCTCATCTACTGATTTGCAAGACAACCATACTAATCAGGTCAGTTGCGAATTATTTGCTTGTTCTTCAGAATTGAAGTGAACCCGAACATAAGCTCGCCGACGAACCAATAACTCCGCAAAGACGCCAATACTATAGAGAGCACACGCATTTGAGTTCTGGTGAAACGCTTCCAAAGGTATGGATGTTCTAATCAATATTCGTCGAGAAGGCTGTTCATCGCTTCCTAGGAAGGTGAACTTCATCCGAAAGCTGAGACAATCACCGCGTCTACCCTTCACCATGACGCCATGCCGCAAAATCGACACTTCCATGGTTATCAGGCTTCTCACAACCCTTTCGCTTCGGATGGATCAACGGAAGCAAGTACGTCTCGAAATCCAGTGACACCACAGAGACAGCGTGGTCCTATGTTCTCGTGTGGCCCTAGTATCCATGATTTTCCATCTTCATCTCCACTTCCCTCCTCTCCGTTGTCGTCGCCGTCACGTCCAGCCATAAACCTCGTTTCATCTCCTGGTCCGATGGGCCCACTGCCAAAGGAGGATGAGTACGACAGGCTTCCGTATAGACTACCCCCTGGACCCTATTCCCCCAAGAAGCCGGATTTATCGTACGCTGCGCTGGTCGGCCAAGCTATCCTGTCTTCTCTGGAGCATAGGCTTACCCTCCAAGAAATCTACGATTGGATTACGATCGTATATCCACACTACAAACGCGGAGAGACAACTTGGATGAATAGTATTCGGCACGTCCTCAGTACTACTGTGTGCTTCCGCAAGGTGCCAAGAGATAGATCAGTGGGCAGAACTCAGTGGGCCATATGGGATGAGGACATGGAGTGTTTCAAAGGTGGTGGCTTCCGGAAACACCTTTGCAAAGACATTATGAGAGCCAACCAATTGATCGCAAAGGGTAAAGGGAGAGCAAGGAAACGGAGTGAAGGAGAGGATGATAGCACCCCAGATAACAGGAAAAACAAAAGGACAAGGAGAACTGTGACTTGTGAGCCATCTCAGGCCTCAACATCGCAAACGTCTTATAATGCACCGCCGCCCCTGTCTCATCCCCTATTCCCTCCTTCTCGCCCCACTCCTCATCATCAACCATATTATGAGAGTTGTATAATGCAACCGCAACCGCGATCACTGCCTGCTGAAATTATATTTCCACCCTTACCGCCGACTGCCTACAGTCGATTCCACAATGTGATAAACGATTCATCAACACAGACCCCTGCAAGGACCTCATCGAAAGAATCACCTTGTTTTACGCACAACGGCCTACCTCTAGATTTACCAGCTCCATCGTCAGATGCTTCGTCAATGCTATCCGTGCCAGAACTGACACCAAATCGTAGTTCATCTAGTCCTCCACCATCCCTTCCTCTTACTAGTGGGGTAGATTTGGATGGCTATATCAATATGGATCACTCTCAAAAAGAGAGGGAGACGGGTGATCACGAAAGGCAACGCATATCTGCATCAGATGGCACATCAGAGACAGACACATCCACGTCCTTCGATGGCGAAACTGACGAAATTCTCTTCAGAACAACCACATTAGTGCCAGTGCAGTACTGGGGTGAAACTCCCAAACGTGGCAAACCGAAAAGAAGTAATACAATGGACAGTAGAAATCGAGATGGGCCCTTAAAGAACAATAAGAATATGATGACGGGGGTGGAGAAAAGAGCGGTATGTATTTGGATAGTAGTTATTGGTTGGTATGCTAACTTACGGTATCATAGATCCCGAAGCTACTTCCATCACTACCAACCTCGCCAACGTTAGAGGTGAAAGCAGTCCGCGCGATGTCATCCTCAATGCCTGCTACTCCGGTCAATGATACACCTCGAACTCCGCCTCAATCACAAATTCCTCAGTCTCTACCACTGCCAATGACACCACCTCGCGCTACGTCATTAGAAATTTCGTCCGTGCGTACCCCGCTGTCCCACAAGGGATTGCATATGAGCCCGTCGACCAGTCTTGCTCATTACAAATCAAACCTTGATCCTCCCCCCCCGGCTCAGTCTTACTTGCTGGATGCTGAGGAGTCGCAGGCAAACGTGGAAGTAGAGGATGCAAATGAGTCAATTCATACTCCCCGTAGGCCAACAGCGGTGCTTGCGCCACCTGTGACGCCCAAAAGACTGTACTCGGGTGCGACAGATGTGCGTACGCCACTGGGCGGAGTGGGCACGTCGCCTTTTCGTACGCCTAGTTCTCGAAGTGTTTTTGACCCTCATGATCCTGGGGCCTTGCTTGATGAAGAATTGAACCGCGCTGCAGCGGGTCAAGACGATAGCCCTATTGGACTTTTTGGCAAAGGCCATGCGACCTTGCTTTATGATAGTCCTGGAGCCCTTAGCAGCCCAGGAAAGTGGTTCAAGTGGTGGTGAAAATACTCTTCTAATTCTCATTTATTCGTTTGAAGTTGTCGATACGATATTATCTATGTGCGTTTTGGTTTCTTGTTCCTCTGTACAGCAACGACTTTTCATATAGATGATATCTATTTTGAACTCATTTATGTATTTCCGTACCAGTAATACGATGTAGCGCGTAAAAACAAATACTGCCCATCGAAAAACACCTGGCAGATAAAGTCTACCAATAGCAATGTTAGTTATATATCAAGCATTTTGGAGAAAAGAAGATCAGCTGGCTGTTCTTAGTTTCTTTCGAAAGTCTCGGCATCGCAAATGCATTCGTTGACGTGGTAAAATTTCGTCTTGTTGTCATACTGATGGGAAGTTTGAACTTACGTTTCAACGGTATGAGATGCGAGTGACTGCAGGGACATGGTTAGTATGTATTTTCAAAACCGTTTAAGGATAGATCAGAGGTGCAATTAAATTGGCTAATGCTCTGCCGCTCGTCAATGCATCAGAGCGATGCTACGACTGGGGCGGCAAAGGTATCATCAGAGCTGGAAGAGAGAGTAGATGCTTACCTGACGGGGGAGAAAAAACTGATTGCAGAGGGACCATCGGAGCCGCTGCTTTATAATGCTTAGTAAGCGTGGGTAATACTTAGTCATCTGTCGTATGTGCCCTCTCGTCGTCTCTCTCTCACAACATGTCATCATCGCCAAAGTCACCAAGGCTCTTGGACTCCTTTACAGCACCAAAAGACGTCTTAAGAGAGTTCGAGCAATTGGCAGAGGAGGAGGATGTAGACCCATTTGCTGAAACTGCATCCAAACGTCAGATTGCTGCTCGTCAATCCGACTATCATAACCGTCGTTTCAACCGAGTTGCTGTCGAGAGTGCCGACGCTTTTTCGCAAGAGGAAGGAAAAGATGTTGAAGGAGGATATAAAGAAGCCATGAGGTTGGCGAGGTTGGAACAGGAAGAAGCTAGGGTCAGAAGAGCAATAGAGGAGAAGGAAAGAGAGGAGGGAAAGATGAAGATGGATGTTGACAAGACACCTCCTGCCTCTGAAATTCCGGACGAGGAACATATTCCAACTGCCGCGAAAGAGGAAGCAAAGGCGAACGAGGTTTCGAGTACTAAACGCAAACGGAGATGGGACGTTGCTGAGCCAAACGACGAAAATGTCGATCCCAATAAAAAGGACACAGGCGAGTGGTCGAAAGAAGCGCTAGAAGCATCTGCGCCGAAAAAGCGACGCTCTCGGTGGGACGCCACTCCTGCTGAGGCAGGAGCAATTGAGACTCCAAAGCGCTCACGTTGGGATCAAACTCCTGCGCCCAACAACGATGCCCCGACGCCCATTATCATGAACGCTCCCGGTATCATGCACGAAGACAAACACAATCGTTACCTCACCGACGAGGAACTCGACGCGATTCTGCCATCGACTGGCTATGCCATCGTCACACCGCCACCTGGGTATGCACCTTTGATAACACCTCGAAAACTCATGGCAACTCCTCTTCCGGAAGCTGGTGGTTTCCAGATTAAAGAAGGATCCGACGCCGCCGCCGCCGCCGCTGCTGCAGGACTAGCACCGGACCTTCCAACCGAGATTCCAGGTGTTGGAAATCTTGCCTTCTTCAAGGCTGAAGATGCGCAGTACTTTGCAAAGATACTGAAGGAGGAAGACGAGACGCAACTTTCCGTTGACGAAATGAAGGAGCGTAAGATTATGCGCTTACTTCTGAAGATTAAGAACGGGACGCCGCCTGTTCGTAAGACTGCTCTCAGGCAAATCACCGATAAAGCGCGAGAGTTTGGCGCGGGCCCACTTTTTGATAAAATCCTCCCGTTGCTTATGGAGCGCACCCTTGAAGATCAAGAACGCCACTTACTGGTCAAGGTTATAGATCGCGTCTTGTACAAGTTAGACGATCTTGTCCGACCATATGTCCACAAAATCCTTGTTGTCATTGAACCTCTCCTGATCGACGAAGACTATTATGCGCGCGTTGAGGGACGTGAAATTATATCCAACTTATCCAAAGCAGCTGGTCTGGCACACATGATTTCGACGATGCGTCCCGACATAGACCATGCTGACGAATATGTGCGTAACACAACTGCTCGCGCCTTCTCAGTTGTTGCTTCAGCACTAGGAATCCCAGCGCTCCTTCCTTTCCTCAAGGCCGTTTGCCGTTCTAAAAAGTCATGGCAGGCCAGGCATACTGGTATTCGTATCGTGCAGCAGATTGCCATTATGATGGGCTGTGCAGTTTTACCTCATTTGCGAAATCTCGTCGACTGCATCGCACATGGCCTATCAGATGAGCAGCAAAAAGTCAGAACAATGACCGCATTGGGCCTTGCAGCTCTAGCGGAGGCTGCTGCGCCATACGGCATTGAATCATTCGACAATGTCTTGAAACCGCTTTGGCTCGGTATTCGTCTCCACCGTGGAAAGGGCCTTGCAGCGTTCTTGAAAGCTATTGGTTTCATCATCCCTCTCATGGATCCGGAATATGCATCCTATTATACGAAGGAAGTAACAGTCATCCTGATCCGTGAATTCCAAACATCAGACGAAGAAATGAAAAAGATTGTTCTCAAGGTGGTAAAGCAGTGCGCTGCGACAGAGGGAGTAACCCCACAATACATTAAGCAAGATATCTTACCTGACTTCTTCAAATCATTCTGGGTTCGTCGAATGGCTCTTGACCGTCGCAATTATCGCCAGGTCGTTGAGACAACTGTTGAACTGGCGCAGAAAGCGGGAGTGGCGGAAATCGTGGGAAGGATTGTGAACGAGCTTAAGGACGAAGCGGAGCCTTACAGAAAAATGGTAATGGAGACGATTACCAAAGTCGTTGCCACACTAGGTGCTTCGGACATCGATGAACGCCTTGAAGTGCGTCTTGTCGATGGAATTATCTACTCCTTCCAAGAACAAACGACCGAAGACCAGGTTATGTTGGACGGGTTTGGAACCGTCGTCAATGCTCTCGGCGTTCGTGTCAAGCCATATCTCACTCAAATTGTCTCAACAATCTTGTGGCGCCTGAACAATAAGAGCGCCAAGGTCAGACAACAGGCTGCTGATTTGACGACTCGCCTAGCAGTAGTAATTAAACAGTGTGGCGAAGACCAACTCTTGAGCAAACTAGGTCTTGTTCTGTTCGAGCAACTGGGCGAGGAATACCCAGACACCCTCGGTAGTATTATTGCTGCAATAGGAGCTATCGCTAATGTCGTTGGCATGACTCAGATGAATCCACCGGTTAAAGATCTCCGTAAGTCCCAATCGATCTATGATGTCCTTCTAGTATTAATAACCCATTATAGTGCCGCGCATGACGCCTATCCTTCGCAACAGGCATGAGAAGGTGCAAGAAGCATCGATAAACTTGATCGGACGAATCGGTAAGTTCTAACAGGTTTATTTCGTTTATCTTGGTCCTGATCTCATCAATAGCTGATCGTGGCGCTGAATTTGTCCCCGCGCGAGAGTGGATGCGTATCTGTTTTGAACTATTAGATCTTCTCAAAGCGCACAAGAAAGGCATTCGGCGAGCAGCAGTCAACTCTTTTGGATATATCGCCAAGAGTTTGGGTCCGCAGGACGTTCTATCAGTACTTCTCACGAATTTACGTGTCCAAGAGCGTCAAAGCCGCGTATGCAGCACGGTTGCCATTGCTATTGTGGCAGAGACATGCGGACGTAAGTAGCCAACTCCTTTGTTCTGTCGTTAAGCGTCTAAAATTCTGTCCAGCGTTCACCTGTATACCTGCCATTCTAAATGAATATCGCACCGCAGAGCTCAATGTTCGAACTGGTTGTTTGAAAGCCTTGTCGTTTATTTTTGAATACGTCGGGCCTCAATCTGCCTATTATTGCGATTCGGTTGTAACCATGTTGGAAGACGCACTGACAGACCGTGACCTTGTTCATAGACAGACTGCAAGTACAATTGTCAAGCATCTTGCTCTTGGCGTCGCCGGTCTTGGATGTGAAGATTCAATGATGCATCTGATGAATCTCGTATGGCCTAATTGCTTTGAGACATCTCCCCACGTTATTGGTGCTGTCATGGAAGCCATTGAGGCAATGCGTGTTACGCTAGGACCCGGCGTGCTCCTTAGTTATACCCTGCAAGGCTTGTTCCATCCTGCACGCAAAGTGCGGGAGGTCTACTGGCGAATTTACAACTCGTTGTATCTTGGCGCTGCAGATGCGCTTGTACCGTTTTATGCTGATTTGGGGGAGCTCAGCGAAGGGCAGAATGTATATGACAGGCACCCGCTGCAAGTGTTTATCTAGCTAATGTGTAATTAAATTCCTTTATACACTCTGGGGTGACTGTGACTGTGTGACGATTCTCTCAACGTCGTCGCCGCGCTCGTGGCAATGACCACCGACCAGCTCCAACGCGCAGACCCGGACCAAGACCCATCCCGCGCTCTCCATCCCCCCTCTTACTCCCGTCCCTATTACTCTGTCTCCGGCCCAAACCCATCCAGATACTCGGAACGAACCCCTGGCTTGACAAGATCTTCAACCCTCGGCCCTCCTGAGACTGATCGCACCATTGCTGCCAATGTTACCCCGCATGCTCTTAGTGAAGACTTGAATCACTCGAATTCATCGACGTTTCTTTTCGCAGGAAGCTCTCCAAGACCCTCCCCTCCTTTCCTCTCCTCCAATGGCGGTACCCGTCCTGCTACACCTTCAACCGCCTACAAATATACTTATCCCATCTCTGGTGGTTACGTGGATCCTACAACTGAGCGTCTCAGTGACTCAATCCACGATACCGACAGCTCAACACTAGTGTCCTCTAACAAACCGTCACCCAGCACAGTCTCTACGTCCGCCAGTCTGACGTCAACGTAAGTGTTATGAGGAAATTAATTTGATGATTCTCTTCCTGTGCACATGTCATTCTATTAACCTCGCTGCTTTAGAACATGTTTTGCATGCGGAAAGTCGATGCAAGGTCCCTTTGTCCGCGCTTTAGGGACCGTATATCACTTGAATTGCTTCAAGTGCCTGGTATGTATCTAACTCTTTGTCCCAGTATAAGCTCCTAATAGTGTCAGGATTGCGGGGATGTCGTTGCTTCGAAGTTCTTCCCAATTGATGGCCCTGACAACAAGCAGTCCCCTCTCTGCGAGAGAGATTATTTTAAACGGTTGAACCTCATTTGTGCGAAATGTGGCATGGCATTGCGAGGTAGTTATATAACTGCGTGCAGTATGTGTAGAATTTTGTAAGTTATCCAAGCTCACATCTGTTCCAGATAAGAAATATCATGTGGAACATTTCACATGTTCCTTGTGCCCAACACTATTTGGACCTCAGGATTCCTACTACGAACACGACGGAGACGTCTATTGTCATTTTCATTACTCAATCCGCTTTGCGACTAAATGTGTTGGATGTAATAGTGCCATACTGAAACAGTTCGTGGAGATCAACCGTAATAGTCGAGATGAATGCTGGCATCCAGAATGTTACATGATCAATAAGGTGCGCACCTTCCAATGCACGCCAAAGCCTACCCGACCTTAGCTTGTTAGTTTTGGAACGTCAAAGTTTATTCTCGAAGGCCAACGAGTATGATTTCTGTCGACGAAGAAACCGAGCAGCCTGTGTATGTTTCCGAGGAACAGCGTGAAACCCCGGCATCATTGAGGGAAAAGCAAGTGCGTATGGAACAGCAGGTTTATCGCATATGGACGTGCGTACTTGAGCCTGACTGTGTTGCTTGCTACTGAGAGTAATGCAACAGCGTCCTATCGGCGTTCGAAGAATCAAGTGCGGCTTGTATATCGGACATGTTGCGTCAAGTTAGCAATGGGCAATACCTGGATGCAATTCGTATGGCCGAAAAATTCATTCTCCATGTCGAAGTTCTCTTTGCAACCATCGACGATCTGGAGTTTCACTTTACCCGTCTGATCCAGAAAGGTTTGTTCCTCAGTTTGTCGCCCTACTAAAGCAATGAGCATTTAATCGCAGGGATGTCTCACGTGCGCGAGGCCCGGATGCTGTGCCGGAAAACGGTAGAACTCTTTACTTTATTGTCTCATACCCAAGAAACGGGGGCGAGACGGATGGGAATGACACAGGAATTGCTTGCTCTAGTGACAGGATTGGCGCACTATCTGAAAATTCTCATACGGATTGCCCTTACAGGCGCTCTGAAGCTTGAAAGAGAACAAAGCGTTAGAGATGCGATGGCTGGCTTCTTGGACAAGCTTCATTTACTTGCCGTTCAAGGTGGCAATCCAGCCGCTAGAAGACTTTTAAAGGGTCCAAATGGCGAAGTTGTTGCTCCAAGCCCACATTTCAATTATGGCACTCAGGGTGTTACCTACGGATTTCGTAGTCTGGCTCCAGAAAATGCTGGCGAGTCGCCCTTTAACCCATCTGCACATAGGGACGGAAAGCCATCATCCAATCCTCCATCGGATCTCTGCGTGAAGTGTGGCCTCACAGTTGAAGAAGACTGCGTCCGGTTAGGGACGTATCAGCGATGGCACTCACATTGTATAGAATGTGGTGCCTGCGGCAAAGTGGCTGCCGTCCCTACTCCTAAGGAGCAGACTCATACACAGTCTAACGGTAATGGTGAGGAGAGGGAGGGTACACACAGAGAACAGCCTCCGAAGCCGTTGACTGTGCGACGACCTCCTGCTAATGTCGGTTCGTTTACCTATGATGTCGATTCCACGAAAGAGACCACCTCGTTCGGGGGAGTCCCTACCGTTATTTTGTGCACCGCTCACGCGCATGCCAATTGTCGCGGGGGCTTTGTAGCCGTTCACAGGCTGGAGCAATACGCCTTCCTTTTGAATGTAGCTCTACGACGCCTTTATTTACTGCTGAAAAAACAAGGAGTTGTACCACTCTCTCCCGGTGAGTTCGTGTTTCTAATGCTAGGCCATTGAATAATACTCGCTTCCATGCCAGTGGCTACCGGTCAATCACAGGCCGACTCGAGTCTTTACCGCAATTCCGGGGACATCATGAGAATGAAATCGGTGCACCTGGATCGCAAGCTCTCTGCTACAGCCCGGCTTCCCAGACGATCTACAGTCGTTGAGAGCCCTGCTGGAAGAAGCGTCCATCCATCAGATGTCTTGCAGCCTCAAAGGCAGCTAGATTTTTATCCTTCTCAACAACAGTTGGTGTCCCAAAACCATATTCCACACCATGGGCAACCAGCACCCCCACAACAGTACCAGACATCTTCCCCACCCCCTCCTCGGCCCAATATAGGACCCCTTCCATCTGAACTGAGCGCACAAAGCCAGCTGCTAAGACCTGCATTATCGCGGAACGAGGTGAAAATTATCGATGAAAGTATGCCCAACTCCCCAGCAACTGGAGCTGAAGAGAATCCAATGTCAACATTGGACGATGGAATCACGCTTGCAGACATCCCACAGCTGATGGAGGCTGCCCAGGCACGAGAGCAACAAAGATCATTACCTCGCGAGAATGCAATACCTTATATTGCAGAGCTGAGTGCGCTGGAATTGGCTATTGTCAAACACGCTGCCGTACTTGCACTTTCCAAATCACCGTTGAAGGAACAGATTGATATTGACGAGCTTCTGGAGATGGTTGAGACGAAGAAGAGCGGGTTTTGGAACAAAATTTTTAAGGCGGATAAAAAGAATATAAAAAAGAAAGGTGCGTATATTCTGATGGTCATGTCTCAATGTATTGATCTTCCGTTTAGGTGTCTTCGGTATCCCACTAGAGTTGCTTGTGGAAAGAGATGGCGCGGATTCGTTGCTTGGTGCAACCCGAGCAACCATGCGTGTTCCTAGTTTTATTGACGACGTTATTTCCGCCATGAGGCAGATGGGTAAGCGTGATTGCTATTTTTCTACCTTTACGTTAAATCGATTTTAGACATGTCCGTTGAGGGGATTTTCAGGAAAAACGGGAATATCAGGAGGTTGAAGGAGCTTACGGAAACCATCGACCGAGATCCATCCTCAGTTGATCTCACCCAAGATAATCCTGTACAGCTAGCCGCTCTCCTGAAAAAGTTCTTAAGAGAACTACCAGATCCCTTGATGACTTACAAATTGCATAGGTTATTTATCGCCTCTCAATGTAAGTTCCCTTATCGATGCTCAGGGGCCCGAGGCTTAAAGATGTACTTGTGTAGCGTTGCCGACGGAGGAGGAACGCAAACATTACTTGCATCTATTATCACTGGTTATGCCCAAAAGTCATCGCGATACGATGGAAGTACTATTCGTCTTCCTCAAGTGGGTTGCATCATTCGCGCATATGGATGCGGAGACAGGCAGCAAGATGGATCTGAGCAATCTGGCTACCGTCATCTGTCCGAACATCCTATATGCGCGTGGCCAGAATGCTGTGAGAGATGAGACGTTTGGTGCTCTTCGGGTCGTAACCAGTTACTTGGAGAACCAGGATGAGTTATTCGCCGTTCCGGCGGAGTTCTTGCCTATTCTACATGACCAAGAATACTTTGCGAATTCTATGGAACTACCTGGAAAGGAGTTCATGAAGAAGTGCGATACCTATTTCAAGGTAAAGTCTACAAATGGGCGTCTGTTACCACCAGGTCAAGCAAACGGTAGCTCATCTCGACATCCACCTTCTAACGCTCTACCCATGGACCGTCCCACCGGTAACATCCAATCGCTGGGCGACCGTCAGGGTAGGCTACCTCAGGCACAGCCAGGCACGCCGCAAATCACCAACGGCTATTCATCGTCGAGTTCGCCGTCGCTTGTCCAGGGAGCGAGCTCTCTTCGGGTGTCACAAGCCGACGAAGCACTCAACGTGCCGCGACCCTTGATGAACGTGACAGCACCAAGGCCAACACCGTTTGCGGTGCCCAGGCCAAGTACAGATATGGCTCATCCGAACATGCCACCACACTCAAATAGCAATGGATATCCTCCAGCGGTTCGACAACGTACATGATGTATTCTACCGTGCTCTCAGACATGCAGTATTCTCTTACAGACTTCTTATATTCGTCACCGATTGGTGCTATCGCATACCCTCCTTGACTTATTCTTGCCTCATGAACTCACTGTCCTTCCATTTTTTCTTGATTCTCATGATATGTAATTTACTACTCTGATAGCACTCACTCATTGGTATGACAAGGACGTTCATCGCACTACTTACGATACCCACAACCAGCATGTAAATGCAAAATTCAGGTGAAAAGGTAGTCAGGACTGGGTTGCTGATGTAAGAACATGTGGTGGTGCAGATTCTGACTAAACATTATCTTCAACCATGATTGCCTTGCAAACAACATCGCAAGTGCCGAATCCATTGAATATACCTCTTAATGCACCTGAACATTGTCCTGTATGTCTCCGGTGTTGTAGAGATTTGCAAATAGCTTACGGGCCATTGAAGGGCACGCAATCTGAGCAGGCTGGGAAAGCGAGCGCATGCGCTGGTTGCGCCAACCAAGAAATTTGTGCATCGGGAAGTGCCAAAGGCCCAGATCCAGCGCTCCCTTTCATCAAGGAGCGAATGGCAAATGTAAAACGAAAAATCATTGTGCTATCGGGCAAAGGTGGAGTCGGGAAATCGACCTTCACGGCTCAGCTAGGCTGGGCATTTGCGGCGGATGAGCAGACGCAGGTAGGTTTACATCCGGAATAAGGTGGACGACGTGATAGTTTCTTTGCTTCAGGCTGGAATAATGGATGTCGATATTTGCGGTCCTTCCATCCCAACAATACTTGGAATCGCATCTGAACAGGTACATGCCTCATCAACAGGTTGGTCGCCCGTATACGTGCAAGACAATCTGGGCGTCATGTCGGTTGGGTTTATGCTCCCATCCTCTCGTGACGCCGTTATGTGGCGAGGGCCGAAGAAGAATGGGCTGATATCCCAGTTCCTCAAGGATGTCGACTGGGGTGACCTCGATTATCTGGTCATCGACACGCCTCCTGGGACATCGGATGAGCATCTTAGCATAGCGCAATACCTAAAGGAGAGCGGTATTGATGGGGCTGTCCTCATTACGACGCCCCAGGAGGTTGCGCTGCAAGATGTTCGTCGCGAGATCAGTTTCTGCCGCAAAGTCGGAATTAGAATTCTCGGTCTTGTGGAAAACATGTCAGGTTTTGTGTGTCCTAACTGCAAATCGGAATCCCAAATTTTCAAGCCGAGTACGGGAGGTGCCAAGACTCTGGCAGAAGAAACAGGTATCGAGTTGCTGGGTGCAGTCCCACTGGATCCCCGCATAGGAAAGAGTGCCGACTTCGGTGTCAGTTTCATTGACGAATATCCAGATAGCCCAGCCACAGCTGCATACCTAGGTATTATTAAACGTGAGCTGGCATGTTATTATTTTGTACGGATGTTCACTCAACAACATGTCACAGGTATCAAGGAAATACTAGGGGATTGACACACCATTTCGCAACTCTATCCATTAATCTTGGCTCATTGTATCAATTACATATATCATGGATGTATTAGATAGCAGTTTGTAGTAGCTGGTTAATCTGCAAATGTCCACTCGACTCATTCTAAAGAAAATTTGCCACATTTTCTCGACTGGTCCTCGGTCTTCTCTGGGCTGTCAGTCTTCTCTAAATTGGATAGGATACCAAAATCCCTTGGCATTTCGGACGGTGGTGCGTCTGCTTCGGTTTGTCCATCTACGATGAATTTGGCAATGGGAGCGATACCAGCAAGACTGCCCGCCAAACCTTCTACACTCTCGTGAATTGACACAGTAGACAGAGTACGTAAGAGTTTTCGGCTGACTTCGCCCCCGGCTGTCGATCCTGTCCGCGATCGAGCAGGATATACATATCCTTGTGTTGGAAACGCAATAGACCCGGATTCTGCCTGAACCTGGTTTTCAACAAAGGTGGGAAGATACTGCGTTGGCCGTACAGGTGAATTGTATGTGGAATTCTGGCGAGAGGGTAGAAAAGTGCTCGGGCGGCGAGCATACATAACCACAGGATCGGCCGGAATCGTCGAATGACACGTTGCGGAATTCCGATCAGCCGCTTTATGCTGTAGTTTAGCTTCTCCTTCTGCCCCGACATTGACAACAGTTACTCTTGCTGTCGTCGTTGATCCATCTTCTACCGCAGCCGAAGTTGCCTCCACTTCCTTGATGATATCAGGTTCGAGTCCTCCCCCCGGCACAAGGGCCATACCCTCCGACTCTTTCACAGATAGTGTGCTCACAGCGCACTCTGGTGAGACGGGCTTGAGCCCCCGGACCTCCCGACGATAGTTCTCAATCTCATTCCACAAGGCTTTTCTAAAATCATCAAGCGTTTCCAATTGCTCTATCTCTCGCCATCTGTCAAACAATTGTGGGCAGTCTGGCTCGTCAGACTCATCATGGTATGAGGATAACCATGGGTGTTTGAGAGCTTCAGGTACGCTAATACGTTCATCCGGGTCGAAGGTTAGCATCTTCCCCAAAAGATCAATCGCTAATTAATACGGTTAGACTAAATTTACAACTTCACTAATGAACCGACCTTGAATATCGGCTGTTGGTATGATATTTTCTAGATGCGTCTTTTTCTTTAAAGGTAAAGATCGAACGTAAGATTGGGCCTACCAAACCTGAGTTACTTTTTGCGGTTAATATAGATGAATCCATACCTTTTGACTTCCTATCTTTTCTATAATCGTATCACTCGGCGTTCCTGTCAGTGCGTCTTAGTTATGTCATCGGTCAATTAATACGACCTTACCAAGAACATCAAGGATCTTGTTGAGCTGGTCAACTGAAGGAAATAGTGAGCCCTGTTCGTGATTGCGTAATATAAGAACTTCTGACCATAGCTATATAAAAAAGTCAGGCAGATAACTGTGAAAAAGATATGCAGCTCACTCCTTGCCCTTAAAAAGAGGTCTTCCAAGAAGTAGCTCAGCTAGGATACAACCGATAGACCATACATCGACTGTTTGTTTCATCAATCGTGATGATTACGTGAGTGCAGATACAAAGACCCTGCACGTACTGGCAGTGTTATAACCTCTGAGGGATTAAGTTAACATTATTCACCACGCTTAAGGCAACATACCGGAAAGCTAGCATAATCTCTGGCGCTCTGTACCATCTTGTGGCCACATATTCGGTTAGATGCGTGGCATTTCCATCCGGTCGGGCGCCATAACCTCTACTGAGGCCAAAGTCACATATTTTAAGTTCACAATCAGAATTTACAAGTAGGTTTCCTGGCTTGAGGTCTCTGTGGATTACGGATGCTGAATGTACATATTTCATGCCTTGAACTAGTTGTCAGAGAATGAATTAATATGTGAGTCCAGAGAAGTAACCTCGGAGTATTTGGTACAGGAAGTACTGGACATGCTCATTCGTCAGAGTCTGTCCTGATTTTACGATTTGATGGAGGTCGGCTGCTCTAAGTATGAGTTACAGGTGCTGTAGAATGTCTCTAGGAAGATGCCAACCTTCCATTGGCTGCGCATATACAAGTTAGCTGTCTCTGAACACAAATAACCAGGAATATCGTACCTCCATAAATATGTAACTTTTGAATTTCTCAGTACACGCATATAATACTATGAAAATTGGTCTTACATCTCATTGAAATCCAGGGATATCGCATCAACATCAATTAACCCGGTAATGTTTTCGTGGCCAGCAAAATGTCTTAGCAATGTTATTTCACGCAGAGCTCTTTTTGCGAGTTGCACTTTATCAAAGATGCGGGTGACCAATTTGATGGCCACGGTCTCTCTGGAGATCTCGTCCACGGCGGATCTGTGTGGGATGATAAGCAACACTCGGGCCGTTCGGGGCATATACATATAGTGACGGACATAACAACGCCGTACGCTCCCGCACCCATCTCCCTGACGAGTTTCCACCGCTTTTCGACATGAAACACCTTTCCGAACGATGACAGCAGAGAGTGATAGCCCCTTGTTGACACACAGATCAGCACGACTATACGCGGCCGAGAGTGGCGCTATCTGGAACGAACCTTCTCCTCAAATTATCCTCAGAGAAGGCGTTGGAGGATCGACGCACTCGTGATCGACCTCGATCCACGGCCCAGGAGCCGGGAGAGGGTTGAGGCGACGAGGAACGGTCGTCTCCGCTCTTCGCATGGCCACGACTACGGCGACCTCGAGGGTCGCAGGAGGACGGCCTAGAGTCCTCTCTGGGCTGCGACATGGGCCTTGGGCAAGATGAAGTCGTGTACAGAGGGAGGTTGTGAGAAATGAAATGGTTGGCGAGATCAGATTATGAGATACTCCGTATAAAATACAGCCCTACGCTACGTCTCTATCTGTATCGGCCCAGGCCCTCGCTCGCCCTCTCCTGGCTCTCCAAAAATGTCGAGGAACCCCGCCCCCCGCGCCCGATTCGGTGCCTTCTTTGTTACGTAGTCTCGAAGGCCCGACTTCAGACTAGGTTGTTTATCCACCAGCTCACGTAGCTGGTCTTTCGGCAGCTGCAACAGTGCACCAAAACTCGCCGGTGCAATTACCTTGGCACATCGGATAAATCCCTCCCATAGTGGAGGGTTCGTCCATATCTTTTTCGTAATAAGCCGTGAGAGCAATGTGGTCGACACGAAGCCCACTAGTGACTTGTATGTCGTCACTGCTTGTATTACCTGAAACATGCCGTTAGTCTGGATCAAGACTTGCCGCAGGCACACTTGCCGTTCTCAAGAATAGAACAGGTAGGACAGGTTCGTCCATGATTTGCTGCATCACGATGGCAAGTATTTCGGATCGGAATACATCCGTCATTGAGAAGCATATGCCAATGGCTACAATGGAACATCTGAGCAATCCACTTACAAAACTAGCATCGAATCACACCACCCACCTTCAATCGCGCTCTTCAGCCCGATTTCCTTCTCCGAGTCGTGCAGCAGCACCATCAACTCCGCAGGTGTAAGCAAATCATTCTGCCTCACGCGGGGCTGGTTGGTTGATATGGTACCTAATGCCTGTGGTGTTGCAGATATCACGGAGTTGAATACCTGGCGCACTAGGTTCTTGTTCTCGGCTGACCCGTTGAGTATCGACACGATCCGAGGTAGATATCGTACAATATCCGCCTGATACAAACTGGTCGGGATCGATCGTCAAAATTTCTGTTCAAATACGCACCTTGTCCATCTCCGCAATTATGGGAATAAGGAACCGCGCATCAAGGTCTCTTTCACTAACGAGACCCTTCACCAGGGCAACTAATTGCGCGCTTGCCCGACCATGTTCTGTGAAGATTGTCAGTACACGCAGAGCAAGCGATTCGGCCCCAGGCGGGCACGTCCGCATAAGTGTGAGAAGTTTTCCGTGACTAGATCCTAATGACCGAATTAACGCCGTGATCAAGTCCTGTATTGCTTCTTGGACGGTTATATCCATTTGGCCGTGAGCCATAAATATTCTGTTCAGGACTCAGAAAAAACTTTACCCAGTAGCAATTAAAATAGTCCACTTACTCATCTAAGAATTCAGGCACCTTGACTGATAGCGCGAATAAAAGCTCAACATGTTGCAGTACCTGAGCTTTGTCCGCAGGCAACTGGATACGTTCGGGGAGATAGGGGGTATGCACGAGGTCATCCGCGGGAAGCTGTCCATCTTCCATATTTTCGTCCTCCACTTGCCTACTTTCGGCTGGTGGCGTTTTTCGCTCCTCAGAACCTCTGGCAGCACTGCCATTTGCCGATTCTTCGCCCTCCATGTTAGGTTTTAATTCCCCCATAGGTGGATGCCGCGTAGACTGCGGAGACGTCGGAGATTGTAGCTTCCGGAGCATTTGGAGTGCAAATTCGCGGATGATAGATTCCATCGGCTGCATATTCGGCACCCACAACTTCACTGTGTTGATGGCTGCTCCCCTTGTTTTCTTTTCTGCGTTTCTCTCGTAAGCATTAACGTAGATAGATACTAATAGTCCTTACCTGGATGTGTAGTTAGTTCCAATAGCACTGTCAGAGCTTCGTTGCGCATGGTGGGCCGCTGCATCACAAGGCCACGTAGCGTAGAGTATCCGACCTGCATTCTCTCGGGACTAGAGCGCACCTAACATAAGTACGGTTCTACAGCACAAAGGAGCGGAAGCCCACCTAGTGGAGTCCACACAAAGTTCGCGAAGCAGATCAAGCACATCCGTAGGTATTGATGGTAGATCGAGCAAGAATCGCGCAAACGTACGATCTTTGCTGTCTAGCAGTGTCTGATACGACGCTACGATCTGATTAAGCCAAATGTCGTAATTTGCTCTCTGACACGCAATTGTTCAGTTTACAGATGGTCGACTCTTTGAAGACCTGGACACCCACCCAGTTTCTGTCCCATATCGACCGTATTTGATCATTATACCACTCTTCGTTCATCCATGTAGTAGCCAGCCGAACTCTGGAAACAATAATTGGGTATGCACAAGAACTTCACTTTGAAATAGTACCAACCTTGAGGGAAAATCAGACATTATGTAGCTGCATAATGTCTGCCGAAGCTGATCCTGTCGTGTGTAATATTCAGCTACTTGGTTCCCTTCCTCCTCCCTTCCTTCGAGCTCCAGCGGAGGCATTGTAACACGCGTTATCAACCTCACTATTAGTAGCATCCACAGTTCAACCGCCGAGCTTCCCCCCGCCTGCGTCGAGTCAGCTGGTATCATCTCTCCACTCCTCAACTCCAATGCTCCTTCCCATATTCGCTTTACAGATGCATTAAGTAGCGACAATCTTCCCTCTTCGGAAAGATCTTTTGGTGGTGGAAGCCTGAAGTCAACCGCCTGAAGATTATTCACTATGGTATCCATGTCAAGCTCAATCCTGTCGTCCACTGAAACCCCCAGCTAACGCTAGAGCCTGAGCAATTGCTAAAATAAATGAATACGTGACTCACTTCGGCATTGAGCTTATCTGGTTCAAACTCCAGCTCGTCTTGATCAATATCCATTTGTAATGGATCGACAGGTTCATATTTCACAGTGGGTGGTGGCGTACCAGGAACTGGTGTACCTTCTGTCTCTCTTCGCTGCTTTTCAATCGACTTCTTAGGAGCAATTGGAGGTATAGTTGAGAGTGAGGCTATAGAAGAAACGGGTGTAGGGGTTGATGTGAGTGGTGTAGCCGATCCGAGCCCACGGCTCTGACGGAAAGCTTGGACAAGACCAATTAATGCAGGTTCCGGGAACGCCTCAAGGTTGGCTACAATAAGATCAGATATGAGGGTGGCTGGAAGGGTAGTAAAGTCGAAAGAAGCAAGGAAGGACGCTGTTGTGCTTGGTGCTTCCTGCTCCAGTTTTGGTCGTTTCGCATCGACGGGTTGTTCACTCGGAGCAGAGGACGGACGTTTACGGCTGTCTACAACAGCAGTAAGAGCAGCTGCCTTCCGTTTCTTCTCTTCAGCCGCAGCCTTTTCCATACGATACGCTTGCTGGGTGAGAGCCTCGTTCATCTGGCCAACAAATTGACTGTTACTTGGGATTCTGAATCACCTCGTAAATGCAATGCACCATCCTATTTTATCTCGCATACCTGGATATATGTACCAACAGAATTCGTACGGCTTTTTCCACACTTCGTATACTGGAAGCAGGGAGTCCATTCAGGGCAGCTGGTGTCCACTGCTTCAACGCAGATATTATCAAAGGGACAGTCGCAGGACGTTGCTTGATTAGAGTTGCCCAGCTATTTAACAGAGCTGATAGAAACTCAACATCCCTACGACCCAACCTTTGAGGGGAAAGACAACAGAGATACGCTAGCATACTTACTGGTTGGAGTACAACAACCCCATGACACCGTCCAGCAACTTCCGTCCCTCCGTCTCCAGCTCTGTGACATTTATAAAGGGATGGTCGGCTGGACAGAATGATATGTTCGGGTCATTCTTATTTTGCAGCTGTCGGTCAATGTATGAGATCAAGTCTGTAGGTGATCGGTGGGTATAGCTACCCTGGGATCCGACACGCCTCGGGTCTGAACCAAAATAGTTTTTTGTAAAAACTTAACGGCAGAAAGCCTTATACCAGCCGCAATAGAATTAGACCAAACGAATTCGAGTATGCGTGCTTTACAGCTGGAGAGGATGTTCCACGCCGAGGGGTTACTTCGGTTAGTACACCTATAGCAATGGGGTGAACGGGCAAGTATGCAACACCAAAAATGACACACGTACAACAACCGGAAGAGCAGAGGGTAGACGGTCGCAAGACATTGGATGACAACTTTCACAATAGCAGGGTTCGGGTCATCAAGGAGTTGGGCGAGAGTGTCTAGCGCTTGGGATGACACTACGGAATTCGACATATGTTAAACTCAATGTGGACTCATGGCACGACGCAAAACTTGAGACTAACTCTGTGTTCGTTGCTCCAAAGACAAAGTCGATCGACATATTGCAAAATGTAGAAGATCAATGACCCATCTCTTGAGCAAAGAATCACCGGCATTAACAACTATGCCGATGAGTGTACCGACGAGGATGGGAATGGGCCCTGGGTGACTTTCAAGCGATTCACGAAAGGTGGCGAGCAAATCCGCCTGTTCCTTAGTATTTGCTGGTACTTTCAGGGCCGCCTGTAGGGTCTGCAGTGGGTCAACTGGATTGCCTGCCATCGCGTCCGTCGACAACAGACCTCACACTACGCCCTGGTTAGCGGTTAGAATGGTCAAATGACCCTAGTCTAGGGGCACGTAGGTACGTCACGTGACCGACCTCACACAGCTTAGCTCTTCTCCTTTCGGGAATCTGGTCCCTTATACTCAGAACTATTCCATATACATATGCATACGTTGCATGTTTTATACGTAGTATACGCGCAAGTACAGAAGGAAGTGCAAAAAAAAAGAATTTACTTGAGGGGAATGCTATAGTGGGGTGTAAGTCTGGCAGGACTGAAATCAGCCTGTGAACGTACAAACGTGATGCTAAAACACTGGTCAGCACCAGGGTAATAATAATCCAAGTTATTTACTCACAGTGCGTGGCACCGATACCTGGACGACCGTGTTTCACGGGCTTGTATGAGATCGAGAATTCACCAAGATAATGGCCAGTCATTTCGGGCTTGATTTCAACTGGGTTGAACGTCTGATTGTGATGTGAAATAAGCTACTCGCATCCATCCAGAATACATACCTTGCCGTTATAGATGCCAATGACACTGCCGATCATTTCTGGCACAATAATCATGTCACGGAGGTGCGTCTTTACGACAGCCGGTTTTTCATTAGGAGGTGCCTCCTTCTTAGCCTTGCGGAGTTTCTTAATCAAGCCCATAGGGCGGCGTTTGAGACCTCGCTGGAAGCGGCGGCGAGCGCGGGCGTGGACGAGCTAAGGGCCACATTTACTTGTTGATGTTCAGTTTTGAGAATAAACACCCACTTCAACGAACTGTAAAGTAAATTAGACGCACAAGATAGTGACGAGACTTTAAACACGCACCTCCTCATTGCTCATATCCAACAGCTTGTCCAACTCGATACCACGGTAGGAGAAAGTGCGGAATGTGCGTTTTTTCTTGAGATCAGCGGCGACTTGGGGATCGGTGACATCGGCCTGAAAATATGCACTCGTTAGCGACGTGATGTAGGTTCCCTAATTTTGGTAAATCAGCACACCATGATTGCTGGCGTAGGCGGGTACGGCGAGGAGGTTAGCTTTGCGGCGGGGTAAGGGCTACGGTTGTGGCTGAGAATTTGCCACGTGGTACTGTATAGTACATCACCCACACAACGCGCCGGTCATCTCAGCCATCTCAAATCGTTGGATAGAATCCACAGGTCTTCCCTCGAGGATTAAAGGTGCGGCATCCAGCTCTGAAACATATATAATGTGTTTTGACGACAGGGATCGGCGCAGTGATTTGTGGCTACCCTATAAGATAAACCGTCTAAAACTAAACAGGAACCAAAGTGGGTTGGGTCGTAGGTATGAAAAATGGTTGCTAATGTTTTAATAGATGCGACACATTGCTGCATACTTACTGCTCCAGATTGGTGGAAAGGCCGAGCCCACCGCCGATGACATTACCAAGCTACTATCCACTGTTGGGATTACGGCGGACGAGGAACGCGTGGGGAAACTGATCTCCGAGCTGCAAGGCAAGGACATTGCTCAAGTATGTGTGATGTGCCGCTCACGCTGGGGTGTGACTAACAATAACGGGACACACAGCTGATCGCGGAAGGATCCTCGAAACTTGCATCGGTACGTGAATTATGGGAGGGAAGAATGGGACATGCTAAAGAGAAACACAGGTACCGTCGGGTGGGGCCGTTGGTGCGGCACCTGCGGCCGGTGGGGCCCCTGCGGCGGCGGCAGCAGCGGAGGAGAAGAAGGAAGAAAAGGAGGAAGAAAAGGTAAGTGAAAAAGCAGGAGACGGGTGCAGCAACAGCTGACGATGTGCAACAGGAGGAGTCTGATGAAGACATGGGCTTTGGGCTGTTCGACTAAAAAGCACGTGTGATAGTGTACTGTAATAATCATGCACATGATTGAATAACCATTGGCGGCTGAGCCTACTTTGTTGCCGCCGGTGTTGGCTTGCTCCCAGCCGCCGGGCTCGGCGATCAATCTTCTCTGTGTGCCCCCACCATGCATGCTGCTTCCTCATATCCTCCCGTCCCCCCTGCACAGAACACCGACAACGACAGGGGCCACGACTCCGACCCTCCACACCCTAACGTCTTCCTCAAGGGGCCCAAGCGGAAAAGGCTCGCAAAGGTACGTCCCCATGCCTGGTGGTGGGCACTGCTTTCCGTGCTTCGTAATGACGCCGCGATCGCAGGCCTGCGATGCCTGTCACAAGAGTAAACGCCGCTGCGATGGCACAGGTACCTATGCCTACCGCTCTCTTCCCCGCTGCTTCCTCACCCCCCCAACCTTGCAGCTCCCTGCAGCAACTGGTGTGGCCCCTTCGACATCCTTCACCATGTTCTCATTTTTGCTATAGTTATTACGCCTCCAAGTCCTGTACGTATACTGATGCTTCAGGCCGTCCTGTTCCCGCCCCACGACCCTTCAATACAGAACGGAATGACCCACAACCATCCTCCTCATCTTATGCTGCCCATTATGTCGATGCAGGCCGTTACACTCAGCCACTTCCCACACACAACCAATTTTCTGGCCCAACCTCATCTACCCAGGGCTCGGTTGCGAACATAACTGGGGAAGACAACAGTAACATGCGGAAGAGGATCCGAAATGATAAAGGCAATTTGATACCCGCTGATGATACATCCATAGATGGTCCGATCTCTGGCCCTTCTATGGAACCTCCCACTCCCATAAGACTAGATCACCAGCTGACACGCGAACTCACGAACCGTGAGCTCCCTTAACTACCCATCATTTCTGACTTTTCATGATTTGCATAGTATTTTTTACGCATTGTCACCCCGCTCGCATAATTATCCACAAGCCGTCTTTTTCCACCTACCTGAGCCATAACCGGGTTCCTCTCTATCTCATCTATGCTATCTGTGCTCTCGCGGCTCCGCTTTCCAGGCAAACCAAAATCCGTACTAATCCGGCACGATTCGCCGGCAGGCCGTTCGCGCAAGAAGCCATGTCAATTATGTTCGATGGTGCAGGACGTCTCATCTGTGAAGCCAATCTTGCAACCGCCCAAGCTCTCTGTCTCCTCCAAATGCACGACATCATAACAAAGGACAAGAATATGCGCACCAACACCCGGTATCACGGTGGGACCCTGCAACAAATTGTTCGATGATGTCTGACATGAGCCATGCGCAGATCTAGCATTGCAGATCGCAAAAGTCCTCGGAGTGCATAATCCCGACCATCCCCTATTGACACCAACACCTTCCCCAGAGTTCATCCAAGAGTCACTCGAACGCGAGGCCATCCGCAGGATATTTTGGCTTATCCACATGCTCGATATTATGACGTCTATCTATTTCAGGACACCTCTGACGATCCCTGATAACGATTTACGCCTGAGGTTACCAGCGGACGAGACGAGTTTTGAGTTGGGTGTTCATTCAACTTTACCCGGTAATTATTCTTACTCGACTTCTCTTCTCTTCTTACTTATATCGATGTTCTTATTCCTCTCTATTACCGGTTGTTTTCCATTTTGTCCACCTTCCGGCCTAGAATATTTACACCTTCCTCCTATTAAGAACCAATATGCGTCCGAATTTGGACATCTTCTTCGCGTGCTCGTGATATATGCCAAGGTAGAGGAGGCGTTAGATTATCTGACAGGTGTAAAAGGTTATTATTTGGTTAATCGTAATCTGGACCTACACTGACGTTTTTCGTTTACCCCAGAGCCGGGCCCTTCTATAAACCCTGCAGCATTGGTTTATGAGGCAGGACAGCAAATAAAGGTATTCCGCTATTTCGCTGTTAATTACATGCATAGCGTGATCTAATAAATCCAGGAGTGGTCGAGCCAGCTATCAGATCATCTGCAATTCTCTCGAGAAAGTCTTTCTGTGCAACATTCCATGTTCGAAACCAGCTCTAACGATGGTGCTTGGTGCTACTGCTGCATGCACGTATATCACGCGTCAACCCTTATTGCTTTAAATAACGTAAGCTACTTTTCGCTTTCATGTCAAGCCTTCGGCTCCTTGAACTTGGAACCTTATAGGCCCAACAGTTGCTACAGATGGCCCCAATGCTCAAGGTGGGACCTCAGTGGGCCACTGATATGTTAGACCAAATTTTGACCATGCTCGGAGAACGTGGGAAACATAGTCTTCTGAGTACGCAGTCAATCATCTAAGCCTCGCACTCTCTTATTTAACACCCTGGGCTTGTAGTGTCTGCTGCTTTATGGGTAAGGATTACCCCTAGTAAGTCCATATGCACACTAATATCTTCAAGACATATGCTGGTCTCTGTGGTAGGGATGATCCGCAGGTCCATGTCATGGCCAGAGATTATGAAGATCACTGGGGCACTAGAATACTGCATCTTGTACAAAATTGGCGTTCACGAATGTCACCACATCACCAGCAACTACATCAATTCATAACGCCACCACAAAAGTATGGTCAGCCCACTTCCTTCAGACGCCGAAAGTCTTGCGATACTTCCTTTTCCGATGCTCATTCTGGGGGCCATTCATTTGGAGTCACGCCGATACAAATGCAAACAAGTGGCACTGACTCCTCGCGCACAGATATTTCTCGTCCTTCGACTGGTCAGTCCATTCAAAGTAGTGTGAATCACCAATCCCCAACATTGTCATCCGCGTCAACGTATAATTCAGTTCGGTACCCGGAGGAAACGTCCCACCTTAATTCCAATAACCCTACCTGGCGCCAACAGCCTGATGGCCGAATGTCAACTTCTGCAAGCGTGTATTTTCCCAACTCGGGGACGATAGGACCCGGGGTAAATTCCGGGAGTGCAAACAACGGTCAAGGGCATACGCTGTCTTGGGATCACCGAGAATCGGAACGCGACCGTGGCCGACACCAGAGTGAAAGGGTCAAAAATGAGGTTTGTTATACTTATAGAAGATCGCTTATAAGGTTTAATTGATCTAATCACGTAGAACGATTTACCCATCGGGAACGGATCATTTAATGGCGTGATACGTGACAACGCGAATGCAGACAAGGTTCAGAGAGCGTTTTCCGGGGGGAACAATGGAGAAGGGCCACAATCATTACCGTCGCTCAAAGATAGCGGCTTGTTGGATTCATGGACGCAAACGTCAAGGATGCCCGACAGGTTGCAAGAAAACCTCCCGCGGAAATCACCCTTGAGTGCATTGCAAAGACAATCGCCCGGACAAATGGACACTGGAAGCGATGCACCTAGGAATTTGCCTTCTACAACTATTCCTGGTGTGCCTGTCGGCCTGTCGTGGCTCGCTAATGAGTCGCGGTAGAAGTATAGACTCTTTCTCGTGTACCATTTAAATATGTATGTGCATTGTTAGACTTACTGATCGATATATCAAAAGCACGTAATGTTTTTTTTACAATGTCCTCCTGTCCTCGGTTGCATTTATTCTGTGTACTGCACTTATCACCAACTTCAGGAATATGCCATCACAGCGTACATGTTAAGGAATAAGAATCACAGTCTGTCATACAACCACAATATTATTAACCGGGGCTGGGGGTCGCTCTGGCCTGGCTAATTCGAGAGCCTTCAACTTTCAACCTTCTGGAGATTTCGGTGCAATGTCGGCGTGACAAGGACGACACGATCTAGAAGTTTCTTCACGACTGCATCCTTGTGCTCGTTGTACGATTCAGCGATAGCCTGTAGTTTTACTTCCGTTTCCCTGTCAATCGCTGCTTGTACAGTGGACGTGTTCCCGGCATGCTAAGGAGCAAAGTTGGGTGAATATCACTCAAAGGGATGGGCGCGAGAGTACATACCGCGGCCTCGGAAGCCTTGAACTCTGCATCTTTAGCCTGCTTGTACTCTTCTATCTCCCTCTCAGCTTCTGTCCGAGCATCTTTAAGTCTCTGCACTCTGTCTGCATGGAAGGATACCCATTCGAATGCTGCTTGGGAGATGGAGGGATGATTACGCACATTGCCGAGCCTGCTGGACGATCTTGGCTGCTTCTTTCTCTGCCTCGAGCAGGGTCTGAATTCCTTGTGTTTGCTGAGCAGCCTGAAGTATCAATGACCAATGTTAAGCCGATAAATGAAATGCAGCCGAGACACACCATATGGTTAGTGGTCAGCCAATCAGGGACTGTGACCGGAGGCGAAGATGTTGTTACTAATGCTGCTAGTGCTAGTATAAAAAAAGTATAAGTAGTGCTTGGTTTGTGCGGTTTGACTGCTCATTCACACACACGCTCATGTCTTCACTCAAGGAAAAGGATTTGTTGCCTTTGGGTAGCACTCCTGCGCCTTCTGAGCCAAGGGGGAAGCGCCTTAGAAAAGCTCTTATCACTCTTGCCCTCGTCGGCTATACCCTAAAGCTACTATTTAGTGCCGCAAGTATTTCGTTTCCGTCATCCGACAGTGGCGGGACCACCAATTACTGTCCTCAAACGGACGTACTTGTCCCAACGAAGAACAATGAGATTTGGAGCCGTTTCACCGAAACGGCCAGCTCTGACGCGTATAAGATGAAGGTCATAGATTGGTTGGCAGGGGCTGTCAAAGTCCAGTCAGTAGGCGCCTATCAACCAAATTTTATTTAGTGCTAACGGGATTTGTCAGAACTGAATCTTTTGATGATCTTGGTCCAGTAGGTAGCGATCCCCGCTGGGAAGTGTTCTCAGAATTTCACGAGTACCTCTCGACGGCATATCCCCAAGTGTGCGTTCTTGTTTTAAACCGTTGCGCACACAACATAACAGTAATCCAGGCACGGTGCATTGGAGCTAACTAAAGTGAATACCTACGGACTGCTGTACGTCTGGAAGGGGCAGGACCCCTCCCTCAAACCTATACTTTTGGCCGCGCACCAAGGTTTTTGGAATAGACTATGCGCATGACCTTTGCCTTACGCAGTTTGACATAGACGTCGTTCCGGTTGACCCGTCCACATGGGGTTCCTGGGGGTATCTACCATTCTCTGGGCATTTCGATGGTAGTATCTATATCAATCTATCCCCTAACATGGCTTGATGAATATGCATTCCTAGGCGAGAAAATCTGGGGACGAGGTAGTTCGGATGACAAAAGCGGGCTTATTGGGATTCTGTTCGTCTTCGTGGACAGCCCCGTGATGTTTGACTCAATGCGTTGCCAGATCCGTAGTGGAATACCTTATTGAACATCAGTTTAAACCGACGAGAACGGTCGTTCTCGCTTTTGGCTTCGACGAAGAAGTCAATGGATTGCAGGTGATTGATAATATGTAATGGGCACGCAGCTTCTCAAGCTATTTGAGCAGGGTGCAGCGACACTGGCAGAGGCCCTTAAAGCTAGATTTGGAAAGGATGGTTTTGCCTTTGTAGTTGATGAGGGCGCTGGGTTCGCTCAGAAATACGGATCTGTTTTCGCGACGCCTGGTATTGCAGAAAAAGGGTATTACGATGTCAAGATCGAGGTAGCCACCCGTGGCGGTCATTCAAGCGTTCCACCTCCACATACGGTCAATTTCTTAAATTCGCCGGACGAGATGCGCTACTAACTAGTTTTTACCAGAGCATTGGTATCCTGTCCTCCCTGTTGGTTCATTATGAGGCACAGCCTTTCAAAGTCCCCTTTGTAAGCCGGTTTTATTCATTTGCATGTCATTATCATGGCGGACATTGGTAGAAACGAGAAGATCCGTTATACGACACTGTGTTATGCTATGGTCAGCATGCCAAGTCAATGTCGAAGGATCTACGCCGGTTAATACAAAAGTCTACTGGATCCGACAAAGCCCTAAGACTCTTGGAAAGAGAATTGTACGAGGACAGAGTGCTCAAAAGTCAAGTAGGAACTACACAAGCAATAGACATTATTCATGGTGGTGTTAAATCCAATGCTCTACCTGAAAAAGCGCATGCTATCGTCAATCACCGGATCTCAATGCTGAGGTAGGAGTCAATTTCCCTGAAGTCTAGATTGCGGTAGTTTCACACTACACTTTAGTTCTGTGGCTGCAGTCCAAAAATACGACGCTAAACGTTTGAAGAAGCTTGCATCGCATCATAATCTAACATTCAACGCCTTTGGGAAAAGTATTGGCGACGAGAGTGCTCCATCCAGCGGTAGCCTGACGTTAAGTGATGCCCTAGCCCCTGGACTTGAACCCGCACCAATAACCCCATCGAACGCTGCACCCTTTGAACTACTCTCCGGTACAATCAAAGCTACTTACAATTCTCACCGGGCCCTGCAGGGTCCAAATAACGTTTATGTGGCGCCTGGGATGATGACGGGTAATACCGGTACGTTGAGAATCAGATACAGGAAAACTATGTTGACTGGCGCTTGTATAGACACGCGGTACTATTGGGATCTATCTAAGCACATATTCCGGTACAACCACCAGAATGCAGGCAATTCAAGTAATACAGTTGTCAATAATATCCATACGGTGAACGAATGTGCGTTCGCACTTTACCGGGTCTTCGACTTGCTGATTTTCATTTTACAGCTATCCCTATCGACACGGTCGTGGAGATGACACGGTTTTTTGCTACATTGATTCTTAACGCGGACGAGTCTACGTCTTTGTAACTTACTAAGGTGACAACGTGATATATAACAAAGTTCATCTATTCCGAAAGTAACATAAGTACGCCACTATCGCCGGTGGATCATAGTTAATGTATTATCCGTGCCGCGGGATCGAAAGCGTCGACACACTTAGGAGAACGTGGGAATTAGATAAAATGAAGGCGTCTGCTGTTCGGGATATGGATACATGACAATGAAATTACGAGTCCGAGGTCTTTCGTAGGTTGAAACAGCGTATGTGCATTGGATGAGGTGAGCCGACTCGGCACAGCCTCATGTCCTAAAACTATCCTGAAACAAAGAAAATTTCATCAGTACACGTCAAGGAGATTTCATCGGTATGTTACTTTGCGTTAATTATAGTGTAGTTGAAGCTGTTGAGCCCACAAGGGCACATATTACAGACTAGAGATGTTATCTCAGAAGCATAAGCGCTAAAGGTAAACTGACTCCGTATGAATACGATCTACATGTCTGTTCACATACTCCAAGATCGAAATGATATCCTTCATTGAAGCAGCCACCATCGCGACCACTATACAGGCGACTCTCTTCGGTGTATACTTCACCACTTTCCTCCTTTGCCTTAGATGGCTTTTGTACGTGGACGATGGCTGGACTGTGCGCAAGGATATTAAATGGCCTTGGTTAATCATAGCCATTGTCATTTTTGCGTTTTCCGTGACAGACCTAGCCCTTTCTTTGCATGGCACCTTGCTTGCTCTACAGGGTAAAAAGACTTTACTCTTTTCGGGCATTGTTACCGTAAGTCGTTCATCTATCCGAGGTGTCAACACTTATGCTTGGACCTTCCCAGGTGACTGTAGAAGCCTTAATAGCAGTGATTACTGATGCCGTCCTGGTTCGTAGGCAAACATTGCATTTTTGGTTTAAAACTTTGCTAACAAAGTCATCAGATATACCGTTGCTGGGTGGTTTATAACAAATCATGGCACATCGTGGCGCTACCTATCCCCTTTCTGTTGTATAACATTTCCAGTATTATCCCAATTATATACTGGGCCTCCGTCCACTTTTGGACCTTCCAGGGTGTGCTTTACGCACGATCGATACACGTTCGCGAAGTTTTTACATCTCTACTATCATAATTAATATATTTGCAACGTGTACGTTCTTACTTGGCGCTTGACGACGTTGTCTCTGACATTTACCCAAAGCTGCCACTATATTTCAAATCTGGAGGAACAGTATTTTTCCGCATCCTTTGCAATTTACAATTCGCGTTGTCGCAGAATCCGGCTTATTATACACGATCACAAGTGTCGTTTCCGCATGTTTGTTATTCATCAGGAATTCACCAACAGGACCTGTCATACTACCAGCAGTAGCCACTGCCATAGTAAGTCCAGCGCAAATGGTATAAGCGTACTGCTGATGACCCGACTATACATCTAGAATTTCCCCGCCACCGGAATTGCCTATAATCTCATCTTGATACGTGTAGCTCAGCATAGGATTAGCACCAGAGCGAATTGTATCTCTGCGTTAGAGTTTGTTACTCTAGTCGGCAGTTCCAGTGCCAGAGTCAATGCAAACGTTACGGTCGAGAATGGGAGAACAGATGCGGAACAAGGGATACGCCAAGGTGGTCGCGATGGCGAACTACCTGGTAGCCTTTATTGAATTTGTCGAAGAAAAACGTTTCAGTACTCTTGTGTTATATTTCTTTGTTGTGGTTTAGTTTCTCTCGTGTCTAACTAGAACCAGCTTTTATTGTACACTGTCCAAGTCCGTGCTTAATACATGAAATAAACTCCGCAGTCTCTTGGATCAAATAAGCGCAATTTCGCGCCACTGGTCGCAGTTCACTCCCGGATGATATTTTGTTCGGCATGAAGGACAAATATCAATGCCACAGGTTGAACACTGCAAAGAGGTTCTAGTGTCGCTGTGCCTGTGAACAGCATCGCATTGTGGTGATGGACAAAAGAATAGCCCTTCCGTATTGGAGCGAACATAAGCTAGGAAGTATGCACGAAACAGTCGCTCCTCATTTGCCATGGGTAAAAGATCCTGTATGGCAACGTAAGGGAGGTCTCGATCACACCGCGAGTCATCGATTTTGGCGATGCACTTCAAAGGAACGTGAATGTTTTCAACAGCAGATGCAAGCAACGTCTCTAAACAACTCTTGCAGTACTGGTGCTTACAGCACAAAGTGATCGGTGAGGTTGGCTTGTTTAAACAGATGTGGCAGATGTCCCAAGAAGTCTCGTCTAGAGTACCGCTACGAATCGTGACGGCATTGGATATCCGTTCCTTGACTTTTTTTAAGACTTTTGAATCACCTCTAACAACGAGCTTTGGAGCAGTGAGGTCCAACGACACTTTGTTCTGTCCAATATCGGGATCGGAGTGAATTTGGTTTTGTCCTTGTTCGAGGTACCATCGCACAAAGATCCTGTCAAAAGGAACTTCGTTCCATGCGATACGTACTTTCTTGAGTATTTTCAACACGGACTCTTTCGCCCGTGGACGATTCACCTGTTCACCAAGAATAATAATTCGCTGAGCACGGTGATCCGGCTTAACGAGGACGTTATAGTCCTTGTTATTTTCCGCATTGATTGCATCGATGACCTTGGCGCTGCTGGCCGAGTTGAAGTAGTCGTCCCATACAATCTTTCCATCCTGCCTTAGGACTTCTCCGTACACCAGCAGGCTGAGAGAAGCTAACAGCTTGGCAAACGTCGATCCATCTTTGATTGGCGCATGAACATGTATAGTCACATGTTCATCGGTACTGATGATCAGGATGGAGCATTCTTGATGGTAAGTGGCCTGCAGCCTCTCTAGGTCGCTTTGTATCAACCGATATTGGTCCGGCTGAATATCAAACTGAGAACGGTGAATACTCTCAACTTTAAAGAAACCTCCCTCTCCAAGAAAATCCGCTTTAAAATCGGCCATAGCCTCCACTGCGGCTGTCGCCGCTCCCCCACTATCAAACTTGGCAAAGGCAATCATTGTTTCCTCTGAAGAAGGTAAATAGGGAGCATTGAATGTTATCAACGGTCCATGTTGGCTGAGCATTTCTCTGATACGTTCGACCGGTGATGATACATAGGTCGGGTTTAGCAGATTAACGAACTGACATTCTTGACACCTTTGTTTGATTGACGTCTCGGTAATTTCGGGAGGCAGGTTCGAAATTTGTACTGCGAGCATGGTGGTTTGCCCCCTCCCAGGTCGGCAGAACTCAGCCGCTATCTTGCGGCCTTCGAAGATTTGACCATCAAGTCGAGCTGCATCTTCTTTTGCATGAGTCACGGAATTGTAACGAGCCCAGGCTATTCTACGTGGAGCTGGCCAAGTCACTCTCACTTCACAATTAGGGTCAGTATCCTCAGCGTCCGCCATTTGGTCCGCGTATAAGTGGATGGATAGTGTCGAACCTGGAAGCTTGTGACCTTTAAGAACACGGAGGGCCTGCAATGTTTGGAGTTGGGTGCCAAACTCGAGAAGGGCATTTTCTGGTTTAGTCGGTCCGTCGATACGGACTCTATGCAGTCCTTCAATGGGAAGACGTTTAAGCTCTTTCAAGAAATGCTTAGATGGAATATTCCTCAAAATAATGCGCTTGGGATCGGATGTTGTCAATGCGCCCTGTACTTGACTGCCAGCTCCAAAAGACACTATACAGTTATACATTGACCGTTCCGCGATAACATCTGCATCATAGAACTACGGAAAAATGATATTTGGTGCAGAAGGTAAAAGAGACGACCGACATACCACGCCTTGGTCTTCATTTTCTCGTTGCGTATCGCATTTATTTTCAGGCTTGGATGGCTCGCCATCGTCCTTGGAATGATCCTTGGGCGGTGACACATTCCATGCATCGTGGGATGACGTGCCGCCGGTACTCCACTGCTGGGACCAATTATCTTCGGTCCGATCATTTTCGGTCCTAGACCAGTTATTTTTCGGCCGATCGTCGTTGGTCCACTTATTATTAATTGGATCGATGTTGACGGATTCGTCATTTTCATGGGCAAATCTGCAACCCCAATCATTACGGCAGGATCCGCGTAGGTAATGCCTGCAAGGTATGCGCCGCTGACTGTCATTTTGACGTGAGCTGCTTTGTTGGGGGCTTATACGCGGGGATTCCACGTCGTTGTCAGTACCGTTCGTCAGTGTCTCTGTCGTACCCTCGTTCTTTCCCCATCCACTATCGTCCCGGCTACCGGGCTGGCCGCTGTTACTTTCCTCCATGTTACCGTTATTTTCGGTCTTCTCATCCTGGCTCTCGATGTTCGTGCCCCGTGCTGCCCCATTTTCTTTAGTATCTGTGTTTTGCAGCGCGTCCCATCCAGACGGCCCTTGATTCCAGTCATTGGCGGGTTCGTTGGTCCAGAAGTCACTATCACTCCTCTCATGGCTGAAATAACAGGCGTCGCCTCTCCAACATAATTCATTGCGCAGGAAGTATTTGCAAACTTGCCGTTTTCCATCTGCTAAGTCACTCTGTTCATGACTATCTTCATTATCCTCTTTCCATCCACCTTGATCCTGCCCGTCGAACTCAAGTCCTGTGCTCGATCTTAGCCAAAGACAACATGGTGATAATGTTCCTTACCAGGATCAGGAGCTTTTATATGAGCATACGGGCACTTTTCCCCGTTGCGACATTTACCCAGCGGGTGGAATGCGCACGCGCCCAAAGATGAAGATGGTTGGCTGGGTAGGGGGGTCTGGTTGTCCTCGTATGGTGTCTGTACGGTAGATGACCACGCATTTGGCTCAAGACGGAAGAGGAGGAAGTATTCTTGCACCGTTAGTGCATGTCTATAAGTGCATGATGCCTCATGGTTACATCGACCTCTTGCGAAAAACTTGCAGAAAGCAACAAAGGGATTTGCTTGAGGATCTGCGTATTCTGTCCAGTGTAATATTCGGATATTATTTCGCTCTTCGACCCCCTGCGTTCCTTGATGATCTTGACTATCTTCGGCTACGTGGGTATAGGCACTATTTGTGGGTCGAACAAAGGGCACACCCGAGCCTTGACCATCCTGATTTTTGTTGGTATAGCTGTCTATTGTTGTTTGAGCCTCCAGTTGAGTTTCTTGGTCCCCCTGCAATATTCCAGGGCTTAGAGTGCGATGATTGTCCACGGAAGCATAATCATCAGGGCTAATCGTATCTAGACTTTTGTCCCCTTCATTCTTCAACTGGTCAACTAATACATCGTTTTGATATTCTTGGTCTGTTACAAGCGATATTTGATCTTGCTCATGGCCGTGAACTGTATTCCATACATCTTTAACACCTAATGGGACTTCTTGTTCCCCATCCTCGATCTCTGATTCTGGACCCTCGTCATGAAGTTGGTCAGGCCCTAGTTCATGAATATCTCTTACCGTCTCTTAAATCGTCGTCATTCTCTTGATCCACTGACGGCGAGTTATTCTCTTGTCTTCCCCAAGAGTTGTCTTCAGTTCTACCTTCGTTACGCACCCCACTCTCATCTGATGAGACCGGCTGTTCTAATGGTGCGTTTGGTATTGCGCCTTCAGATCTCCCTGACGAGATGCCATTACGGCGACAATCGGAGAGGGACGTAGAGAATTGTCTCGAGCTTCGGCTATAAGATCTTTCCTTCTGTCCATAGGTATGCAAGAACTTGCAGGACCTGCCCCGTCCGCATTTTCCTTCTTGCCAAAAAGTGCATACTTGTCGATTCATATTGGACTCGCCACCTTCAGCCTGGGACGAACATGTGGTGTCGGTATTTTCAGGTTTAGTATGACTGTCATTCAACCTTGCGCCTGTAAAGTAGCCCCTCAAGACTCTAATTGCAGAACATAAGGAATATCGACCTGCCTGATGTACTGATACCTGGTGCGTCTTCGACGTGTGTGAAAGGGCATTGATTTCCCTGGGCACACTTGCCGTACTTAAAGAAAAAACAAATATCGGAGGATGACATTGGCCTTGGTGGAAAGGTAGGCGTGGACCCCAATCCGAGCTGCGCACCGTCAAGGCCTCATGCAGCATGGTTCGATGTCATATAAAAATAGGCACAATACACTACATGTACAGCCAGCGTACAGTTACACACTACAGGGGCGACTGTCCATGTCAATATCGTACAACTCGCTCCAGAACTGCTCATAGTCGATACCTTCGTGGGTGAAACAATTCACGATGGTGCAGTAAGCCTTGCATGCATCTGGCTCCGTTTCCAATATCGACTGCCAACGAGTAAATAGCATTTCTCTTCCCTGCTTGACAAGGGCACTCTATATGCAAATTAGTAATTCCTAAGACTACGGGATAATACATAGCATACCTCAATCAAATTCATAGCGTGTCCATCAATGCACATGACATGCATTTGCCAAGCTTCATGCGACGTCCACAAGCCCTGCTCAAGACGCCACAGGGCAAACTCGAAATCGGCTTCACCAAGACTGCCTTCATCGATCAGTGTACGCGCATGTATTACAGCGTTGTAGTCAAGAGTCCAGAAATCTTCGGATAAGAATGCCTGGGGATTGTGAAAAACGGAGCGGGGGTCGATGCTACGCAGAATAGATTTCCAACGTTCAGCATCTGTACCACCTTGAACCTGCAGCCTGGCGTGCATACGTTTCGAGATACTGCGAATGATGATTTCAACAGGTTTGAACCCATACATCAAACGGAGACGGCATTCTCCGCAGAAAAAAGGGATAGAAGTTGAAAGTAGGATGGTAACGACAGCCCATGCGACAAGAATATATTGCGTCAAGCATATAGCAGTTTTGAATGCGTAAGGGAGAGGCGTTGCCAGCTCGTGCGTTACAATAGTGGTGGCCAGCCAACCAAGGCATGTGATAACGAAGATATTCGCAACGAGACCCTTTGCAAAAGTACGTCTGGGAGTGTTTGTGAGCAGTATTGCCGAAATTTTGCGTAGTAAGTGTCGCACCTCTTGTGATAAACAGAAGAGCGATCTAGACGTGTTATGAAGCCGTCGCCAAACATGCCTTGATGCATGGCCAGCAGTCCAGCCAATGGACTCTCTTGTGCTAGTTGCTTGCACTTCATGATGAAGAGGAAGAGACTGAACGTTGACCAGCAACGTGTAGGAAGACGATACGGTGAGCAGAGCTTGTATGAGGCCATAAAATTCCCAAGTTACAATGGCTGGCGGTCCAAATGGGGAAATGAGTGACCGTCACGCTCATCCATCACGCATAAGCAGAGGACAGAATCCCGACTCTGGGACGTGAGTGCCAATGGTTTACAGCAACCTCAAATGTACGCATATGACAGTATCTTTATATCAAATCGCGCTTATTTGTTCCTTATAGCACTCATTAAAGGGATTCGAGCGTGCAAGGTTACGACATGCAAATTATCGTGCATATCAGGATGGTCTAACCTCATCGTTTTGCAGACGGTAGCGGACGAGCGCGCACTTATCCAGCAAGAGTCGGCCGCGATTCGTGCCTCGTTTCGCGAAGAAGACTCGTTTCAGCGGTACAATAATGTGGCAAAACTCTTGTACATCCATATGCTCGGTTCACCCGCACATTTTGGCCAGATAGAATGCCTCAAGCTAGTTGCAAGTCCACGGTTTGCGGATAAACGTCTAGGGTATCTAGGAATTATGCTATTGCTCGACGAGAATCAGGAGGTACTAACATTGGTTACCAATTCACTGAAGAAGTATGCTGCGCCTGATCACCTTCATCAGAATGGATTTTAAGGTACACTCTTCTAGTGACATGAACCACTCCAACACATATACGGTCGGATTGGCATTGTGCACGTTTGCAAACATTGCATCCGAGGAAATGTCACGCGATCTTGCCAATGAAATTGAGAAATTACTTGGCTCAAGTAACACATATATCCGGAAAAAGGTACCTAAATTAGTGAATAAGTCTTCTGCTCGGCATTTGAATTTATACTTCTAGGCCGCTCTTTGTGCACTTCGTGTTATAAAAAAAGTGCCAGATCTCGTCGATCATTTCGTATCTAAGGCCAAACATCTACTAGCCGATCGAAATCATGGTGTCCTTCTGACAGCTATTACGCTCATCTCCGAGATGTGCCAACTAAATGAGGCATTGCTAGGTGAATTTCGTGACGTGAGTTGCTCGGATTAGCCTCTACTTTTCCGTCTTACTCTTAAGAAGGCCGTTCCCCTTCTTGTAAGGAACTTAAAATCGCTAGTCACAACAGGTTACAGCCCAGAGCATGATGTATCTGGTGTCACAGATCCCTTCCTTCAGGTTAAAATTTTGCGCCTTTTGTGTATGCTTGGAAGAGGTGATTTGCATGCTAGTGAGACCATGAACGATATTCTGGCCCAGGTCAAGTCACATTGCTCTGTACTTATGGAAATATCTGACAGTTGCGAGTAGGTTGCTACGAATACCGACTCCACGAAAAATGTTGGAAACTCCATTCTATATGAAACAGTTCTCACCGTCCTTGACATTGAGGCGGACTCAGGTCTCCGAGTGATGGCCATTAACATCTTGGGCAAGTTTTTGAGTAATCGCGACAACAATATACGGTATGTTTTGGGTGCTCTAGAGTGGGCCAAAGTTCACCTAATTTTTTCCAGTTATGTTGCCCTCAACACCCTCAACAAAGTTGTGTCGATAGATACTAATGCCGTTCAACGGCATCGTAACACAATACTTGATTGTCTGCGCGATGGGGATATCTCTATCCGGCGGCGGGCACTAGAACTATCATACGCACTCATCAATGAACAGAATGTTCGCATTCTCGTCCGGGAGCTGCTAGCTTTCCTAGAAGTCGCGGACGATGAATTCAAACTGGGAATGACCACTCAGATATGTCTTGCAGCCGAAAGATATGCTCCCAATAAGCGTTGGCATATTGACACAGTACTGCGGGTGTTGAAGCTTGTGCGTATTCTCCTTGTCCCTACTAACTAATAAACAAACTAGTTACTAGGCGGGCAACTTTGTGCGGGAAGAAATACTTTCTGCGTTCATTCGTCTTGTGGCCCACACTCCTGAACTACAACACTATACAGCATCAAAACTATACCTTGCTCTCAAGGCGGACATATCTCAGGAATCCCTTACAATAGCCGCCACTTGGGTATTGGGAGAATACAGTGAGATCGTCCTCGAAGGTGGTGTCTTGGACGATGATAACCCTTCACGGGTGAGCGACAAAGAACTAATCGAACTCATCCTGTCGACGCTCGACTCGCCGTATGCTAATCCTCTTACCCGTCAATATACAATCACTTCTATCATAAAAATATCTTCCCGGCCAACTACGTCACGAACAGAACAAGAGCACATACAAGAAATACTGGCGAAGTATACAACGAGTCCGGAATTAGAGATCCAACAGCGAGCAGTTGAGTTCGCAAGTTTGTTTGGTCTGGGCCCCATACGAGAAGGTGTATTGGAACGAATGCCTCCACCCGAACTAAAGGCCACGGTCACGGGCGTTGGTTCGTTTGATTATTTCTCATATACTATATTTCACTAAGTCCAGCCATAGTAAGTGAGAAAAAGCCGGTTGGATCAACCAAAGTCGTAAGTAACAGATACACATGCAGATAGCCATTTTGACATGGATCGCAAGGGTGACTTGTTGGGAGATGAGGTCTCTTCATCACAAGGGCACGCAAATGGACCGACGGTCAGCGCGCACTCGAATCAGGACCTTCTAGCAGAGATATTCGGACCAACCACATCCACCGTCTCCGCACGGCCGACAGCTTCCACTTCAGCCACCCCAGCGCAACGCTCGACCGTGGACGATATACTTGGTTTATTCGGGTCATCAGTACCGGTTACGCCAACGCAAGCTCCTGCTGCAACCGCACCATCCGCCTTCTCGTTGCCTCAGACTCAATCACCGCCACCACCATCATCATCACAAGTCCCAGCAGCTCCACGGCTAACCGCGTACATTGCATATGACCAAAATGGGCTTAAAATCACGCTAACACCTCAAACCTCGCCTGCAAAGCCTGGTATCGTTATGATCCAGGCGCGGTTCCAAGTGACTGGTGGATCATCTGCGATTGGCATCAATTTCCAAGCCGCAGTGCCAAAGGTAGGGTATCATCTGATGACTTTGTTTTACTAGTACCTTATTTACTGTCCTTCTCACAGACACAACAGTTACAGATGTTACCCATGTCAAGTTCCAATGTTAGTCCAGGTGCAGTCGAAACTCAACAAATGCGTGTGATCGCCTCTGTCGCTGTGAGTCCCTTTGACGCTCTCTCGGTGCTTTCAAAATAACCTCTGTTTCCGCAGAGCACCATTCGTCTAAGGTTGCGAATATCATACACGATTAATGGCCAGGCGTACCAAGACCAAGTAGATTTTTCAGGCTTCCCTCCGGGACTTACAAGCGGAAATTCATAGCCTGCTAT
This sequence comes from Amanita polypyramis BW_CC, assembly GCA_001691755.2. Taxonomy (NCBI): domain Eukaryota; kingdom Fungi; phylum Basidiomycota; class Agaricomycetes; order Agaricales; family Amanitaceae; genus Amanita; species Amanita polypyramis. The sequence goes on along the minus strand of JNHY02000019.1, from coordinate 76,334 downwards.
TGTATCACATATTTGTAATACTTGCCACTACGACGCTGCGGCCTTTGTAATCTGATATCTTCTCGGAGTACATATATCTATTCTACTTGACAATAAACCCGAGGATATCCGGGTCGGGCAATTTACAGAGCCATACGTATGAGGAAAGTTTAGTCCCTCTATGGCCAAAGGTTACTCAAACAGAAGAGAAAGTATCTAAAGAATTCGTGACCATCGTTAGAAGCATGAATAGAACAGGCGTTAAAAAAAAACAGAAATGTACAACTACACTTAAGCAGCGACGGATAATCAATACAGACGAAAAAGAACATGTAACCTCTAACCTATCGCAAATAAGCCGCCAAACCAACTTCTTGTATTGCTTGCGGACTCTCTGCGTTCAGCGCAGCAATCAAGTTAATAAGCTCTTCTCTAACAGCGTCAGTTATTTGCTCGGAACTGTTATGTCCTAAGACATGCAAGAAGATGTTCAGGAGCTTCTCTGTGTATGGACGCAACGGTGTGGTATCCGTCCGGAACATGTGGAATAAAGCACGGAAGACGGCTGTGTTTTCAGAAAAGTCATTCGTCAGGGGTAGACCACCGATGAAGATAGGCATGACTCGATCGAAAGGAATGGCACTGGTGTTCTTGTAGATCAGTCGCGATACAGCACCGGCGGCGTTGTCTTTAGCAGTGAGGCGTGTGGGGGGTGATCCCGGCACGACGTCGAACAGAGGTCGAAGAGCAGAGAGGATGTTGAGATACTGGGACGAAAGATCAATTTCAGAGCATTCGACGAGTAGGCCTATGGCGAATGCAGCGTTGCTCTGAATCCCTGGCTCGGCGTCATTAAGGGCACGGAAGAAGAGGTCAAGAAGTAATTCGGTGTGTGGTGTGATACCATTCTTCATGCCTGCAATAATTTCGGCAAGGGCGGCAATTGCAGCTGAACGGTCGCCGACGGAACGGTTTTTCTTCTGTGAATCCGTAAGCCGAAACTGACGAAGCCGAAATCTACGGGACTTACATAGTACTTGGTTATTAGAGGACAGATATCGTTAAAGGCAGGTGCGAATTCTGGGCCTATCACATTTGCAAGCGCAGCAACAAGATCACCCGCGGAAGAAATGAGTACGGAGTCGTACTCTGCCTGATCTTCTGGTGCTTCCTCTGCCTCGTCCTGGTCAGGATCTTGTTGACAGGGGGCCTTCTGGCTCAAAATTTGAACAGCCATGTTACAAAGGAATTCAACATCTATCCAAAAAAAAAAAAAAAAAAATCAATGCCTTGTATATGATAGTGGGCTGTTACGTACTTCCTTCGGTGAATGCGGGGCCAATCTTGTTAGTAATCTCTGCAAGACCGACAAGCAAAGCCGAAACAACAGCCCTAGTTTTGCAATTCGATCAGTACATGGCGAGAAAATACAATGAGATGTTGAGAATCAGGAGGAACAATTGTTTGAGTCTCATTTGTCCGAAGCATCGAAGTGAGCTGAGTAATTTCTCATCCTTATCAAATCATTTGCGCAGGCCTACTTACTTGTTATCCTCGGTCTCGTACATGCCCAAGAGAGGTTCAAGGGCGTGATTAATAAGCTTCTTGACGTTATGATCCAGAGGTAGCTGTCACAATAAGGTCAAGCACAAAGAACATTGTAAATGAGAACACCTCACCGGAACGGTACCGGGCTCCCAGGCTTGATGATCGCTCAAGTCGTAGAACGTCCCGACGATCTCCAGTAAGGAATCGGTCGCACTCTTTCTGATACCCCCATAAAAGTGGGACAGGAGAGGAACGAGTTTAAGAACACTAATCTCGACATATGGTAAGAAGTGATTTTGCGTAGCAGAGAAAAGTGTGCCGAGCGTATCAGCTGCAATTTCCTTCTCAACAACGATAGCGTTGTTGACACCCAACAGGTCAGCATCTTCAAAATCAAGATCGCCATTCATGTCCCCTTCGTCGGCGTCAGCTGGAGAAGAGCCGGATGAGAATGCAGTTGCAGCCTCCGACATCTGCACTACATTCCACAAAATCAGAAAATCTAGTCATTCGCGCCGCAAACATTATACGTACGACCAGATACCTCGTCGCCATGCTCGGATTGCTCGAAGCTGTTCAGAAGAGGTGGCATCACGCTGGGCAAGTAGCTAGCAAATTCTTCGCCAAACACACGGGCCATCACGCTGAAGAATAAGAAACTACATTCCCTTAGGCGAGCACTGCCCAATGTAATGCCCTGGAACGCCTGTTCCATCATATCAGGCAAGTAGGGTCGGAAAATGTCTTTTCCGACGGCCTCAGCAAATGTTCCAATCGCACCCATGGTGATACCGCGCAGTTCAGTCTCTTCACCTTCCTTAGTAAGGACGACGAAATGCTGCAAGCGATCCATGGTAGGTCTGAAGTAAGGAAGGAAACGCTCCTTTGAAGCATAAGCAGCACTACCAATTGCACCAGTGACAACGGATTTGACAGGAATGGGGGCTGTCTCGAGAAGACCAGCAAAGCGTTCCATGATGAGTTGCAAATACTGTTCAATGACGTCGCCAGATATCTCGAGTAGCGCATCAAGAGCCGCGCATCCTGAAAGTTGAGTGGCACTGTCGTTAACAAGATTCATAACGGCCTGGCATGCTTTCATGTGAACATTTCTCTGTGAAAGAACGCGCAACTCTTACAGGGAAAAGAATAGCATGCCTAGAGGCGCATTCATCCTCCAGCCATTCGCAGAGACAATCAATGGTAGTGCAAGTAGCTTTTCTAACGGTTGCGTCCGCATCTTGGAGACCAGCCTCGATCAAGGGCCATATTTCGGGCATCAAAGGTGTCATATATTCACTACAGCCCTCAACCGCGATACCAAGAGAAAGCATAGCGCCGCGACGGTTAGCGGGGTCCGGGGATGAGTAGTATTGAAGAATCAAGTTGTGGAGGGGAGGGAAGACTTGGGAAGGAGGGAGAGAAGAAGACAGGCCATCAATGATTCTCTGGGCGGACTAAGAGGAATGAGTGATTTGTAATGAGGTGAAACCGGCACGCACGCGGGATGGCACATCATCGTCGACGTCTTCAGGCTCGACTTCAGTGGTGATGGGCATGAGCCCCTCTAAAATAGCGCCAGCCAAATTATGGCTCTGAATTTTCGATTTTTTGCTGGACAGCGGTGAACATCAAACACTTCAACTAATTGACGAACATACTATCGCACAGTCCAGTTCAACGCGTTGAGCGCAAGGATACGCATTTCGTTATCAAAATTCCGGTTGCCCCCATACTGGAGGAGAAAATGAGCAAGTTCCGGTATGTGCTTGCTGAGGATAGGCACTTCCTGTAACGAAGTATAAGTGTGGATTAAAGAGAGTGTGCGCAAGCATCGTACCAAAATAAGAAGTGTCTCAAGAACGTCAAAGAGTTGTCTGGCACCATTTTCGTTGCTGGATTCAACGGTTTGACCGATGACTTGGAATATAGCTGGAAGAAGAATTTGAATTGCTTTCTACCCGATATGAGTAACATGATAAGAATGACGTAGGGTTGCTTACAAGATCCTTTTTATCTTCAATATCAATATATTGGGCAAGGACTCCCAATGCCTTAACTGTTGTAATCCTGACCTCCAAGCTTGCAGGATCAACCAAGAGAAGCCCAAAGACTCTAAAGAAATCAGTAAGATCGCCCTCGAAAGTCTCCACGATGGCTTCCAAGACGGTATAAATAATGTAAACCGCAACTTCGCGATGTTTGACATCATTGGAAGAGCACATTGCAATCAAAGAAGGTAACAGTTGTGGCCATGTACCGTGGACAAATTCATTGGAAGCAATAGATGCGATGACGCGGGCGGCCGAATGGCGTACTAGGTCACTGAGTAGTGGTAACTTAAGAGGCCGATATCTGACCAGCTCCACAAACTCACCTTGGTTCTGCCAACATAAGTGTAGGCAATTTTGATTTGATCTCTTCTCTTTCGTTTTGGGGAAGCAGCATCCACAGCCTGCCGCTATTTTGTCCGACGCGTTTCCTCATTTCAACAGCTGCCAATTGGCGCACCTAGTGTGAGATAATGAGGGGCGATGATCTAACCGAGTGCCAGTAGCTTAGATACACACAGGTTGCTCCGGAGAGTTGGCCACGATGCTAGCGAGTGCAGATATACATGCCGGGCTCTTGTAAAAATCTTGGTTGAGTTGTGCCGTCGCCTAGATAAGAGTAAAGACGCGTGTTAGGGATGCATAAGAGGGACCTACAGCTTTAACGAGATTGGTGTCATTTGAAATCGACTGAATGAGTAAATTATGCAACCGCTGAGCGAAATCTGGCTGGATAATGCAGATTAGTGAGATCACGGCTAGCCTCAAATTCATTAGTCACCAACATCCATTTCTGCAGCCCAAAAAACGGGAAGATGGGGAGAAAAGGGAGCGAAGGAGGCGTCCGCCTCAGAAAAATTGACGGATTTTCTGATCTATTGTCGCTCCTTATGGCAGTCATTATGTCAACGGCCTCTGAATCTAACAACCGTCAACAGACATGTCGGCTGCTTTCGTTTGGACGCTTGGAAAGGCACAGGCGATATGTCGTTTATACGACATGTTTCTAGGAGAAGGCTGCCTTACTTGAGAAGCTTGCAGCCATCACGCACTCTATTTACCGGGTCATCAAGTGCTCCAAGTTCACCCGTTCGTACGGCACTGTACGCGACCATCTTTGTCGCCTCTGCTGGATTGGTTACAGCATATTACCTGGACGCCCGTTCAGCTGTTCACCGATATGTCATAACTCCAATTATCAGGAATTCCTTCGACGCAGAAACTGCTCATAAATTCGCGCTGAAAGTACTGAAAAGCGGTTTGGCACCGAGAGATCCTCTGTCAGACGACCAAAGACTCGCTACAGAAGTAAGTCACGCTCCTCGCTCGTGAAGCACGAGTGACTTGATTTGGCCCAGCTGTGGGGCCATAAAATATCGAACCCTGTTGGCTTGGCTGCTGGTTTTGACAAGGATGGCGAAGCCATTGACGGTATGTCCTGGACCGTTTAAAGTCGTCATTGACGTGACGGTCTGTCAACAGCTCTATATAATCTAGGATTCAGTTGGGTTGAGATTGGCAGTGTGACAACACAACCTCAGGTACGACAAAGCGTGTATGGCACGAGCATTCACGGATATCGTCCCCCAGCCAGGCAATCCAAAGCCTCGTGTATTTCGCTTGCCAGAAGACGAAGCGTTGATTAATCGATACGGTTTCCCTTCACAAGGTCATGCAGCAGTATTGGGAAGGCTACGGGGCCGCATACCTAATTTCTTGGTAGGGTCGGAGACAGCGTCATTGCGCCCAAACACCATGTTAGCCATAAACCTTGGAAAGAACAAATCGTCTCTTGTGGACTCGATAGACGACTATGTTAAAGGAGTGCACACATTTGGGCCATATTCAGACGTGTTGGTTGTCAACGTCTCCAGTCCAAATACTCCTGGTCTACGGTAAGTGCTCTTCCAGAACCCTCCGTAGTGTAACTGAGCAAGCACCATTAGTGGTTTACAGAACAAGGACCAGCTCAGGCGGCTACTGACTGGAGTGACGCAGGCAAGAGATGAGCTTCCAATATCGCCAATTACGACACAAAGACCGAAGTTGGTGTTAAAAATTGCGCCAGATTTGGATGAATCACAGATCGCTGACATAGCCAATGTTGTCCGTGAGTCTCGAATTGACGGAGTGATTGTGAGCAATACGACAATACAGAGACCAAAAAACTTGAACGGCCGTGAGTATGCAACGTCAAGACCATACTCATTCTTATCTTTTTCTTTTTTATTTTTCTTTTTAGCGAACAAGAGTGAAGCAGGCGGACTATCAGGTACCCCACTAAAAGCAGTAGCTCTACAGACTTTGAAGTTGTTGCGCGGCCAACTCCCTGCCTCTGTCCCTATTATAGGATGTGGTGGTATAAGATCAGGAGCTGACGCTTTGGAGTATGCCAAAGCCGGTGCTTGTATGGTACAAGTACTTACTGGATTTGGGTATGAAGGAGTCGGAAATTGCAGACGGATCAAGGATGAGCTTACTGAGCAGCTCGCAAAACAAAAGACGACATGGCAGGAGGTGGTTAAAGAAGCGGTGGAGATGCTCAGCGCGAAGGAGCTGCCGAAGGCTGCAGAGCTCAAGACGATAGAAAGTGCAGTTGGACAGCTTGTTGCAGAAGCGCAAGAACTGGGGACACTGCTGGACAGGCTGGGAGAGAGGATGGACAGAGACTCTGACACTCGGCGATAGACGTATATTAGACTGCCTGTTACATACAACCCTGGGCATGCCATCCTCACCTCTAGCATCCCGTCTGAAGCAACTGTCGACTTCGTCTGCAGAAACACAGCCTTCTGTAGAATGTACCATCACAGAAACCATCGTGGACAATGAGACGGGCACCGTTCTGAACCGACACGATGACCTTTGGTTCGACGATGGCAGCATTATCTGTCGAGCGCAGGATACTCTCTTCCGTGTCCATATGTCCCAGCTAGCTCGTCGTTCTGTTTACTTTAGAGACATGTTTTCAATGCCTCGAGGACAATCGACAGATGCTGTAAAGCTGAGATATTCAGGTCTGCGCGAACTTGGAGTCGATGTGGACACGACCCCGATCATCCGATTATACGATTCGGCGGAGGACGTTGGTAACCTGCTGACAGCTTTATATGATGGACCGTATGTTATTATGGTCACCGTACGTGCGCAGAATGTATAACTAATATCGCGAATGAAGAGATTTCGGTGACAACGGGAAAGACGATTTTCGTAAAGTATCAGGCATACTACGTCTATCGAGTAAATATATGATCGACTCGCTAAGAGCAAAAGCTCTTTCGCACCTGAACATGGCCTGGCCAACGAGCCTAAAAGGGTGGGATACACGGGAAGACATTGCTCGGATATACGAAATGGAAACCGGAAGTCACTTTTACCCACATCCAATTGTAAGCGATGAGTTCATTTCCGAGCGGTGCTGACCATGCGCGACAGTCCGTAATAAACTTGGCACGAGAGGTAGACGCGCCCTCGCTTCTACCGGCAGCCTTTTATGACATATCACGACGCCCATACACACAAATCTTCGAGCCACATGAAGACGATCCTTTTTACCAAGAACCGGAAACGGCCCAAAACCTTTCGATAAAAGATCTGCAGCGCCTTTCCCTAGGGAAGGAAGCGATCCAGCAGGCCATCACATCTTTGATCCAAGCGATGGGCAACAGTCAATATATACGCCAAGGACAGCATCACACTACTACTACACAGATGCCAAGTCGGAGGCACTCGCCATGCATATCAGCGGCGGCATGCCGGAAAGACTTTTCGGAATTAGTTGAGCTAGCAACCCAACATTATCTTTTTGATCGGGAGCGCGGATGCTACGACCCGTTGTATGTCGCGGAGGAACTTGGCCAGCTGAAGAGTGCGGAGTTTTCCGAATGTATAGCCTGTGCAAGATCACTGGAGGCATGGGCGGCCAGGGAGAGAGAGCGGTTGTGGAAGCTGATACCGCAGTGGTTTCGACTCGAAGGAAGCGCAGCCTGGGCGTCCAACGAACGGGGAAAGACTGGCAGGCTGTCATAATGATGCTCATATATAAACTGATGTACAAGAATAATGCGGATGCCAGCTTGGCTATGCGGAACGGGGCAGCCCCTGGGCCACTTGTCTTCAGTATCGCAGTGTCTTTGGAAACAGCCGTCTCACTATATAAACCTGCTGTCCCTACGTTCGTGCTCCCCCAACCACCACCTGCGCCCGGTCGCGCCATCCACTTCCTACTCTTTTCTTTTCGTAGCCTGGTGCTAGCTCTCTGATTTCCATCCAGTCCGGTACTGTCATCGAGCCTCACTATCCATCATGGTCAAAATCTCCTATGTTATCTTGAGCTTGATTGCTGCCATCGCGAGCGGGGCACCTATCCAGAAGCGTATTGCCCAGGTTATCGACCAATCCACGGCCAAGTGGGAGCAAGCTTGTGTATGTATATCTATCTGCTTGTGCTTGCTCCGTTTTCTAATCTGTTTTTTTTGTTTTGTTACAAAGCTTGCCGCCGGAGGAGGCATCAAATGCAACCCTCAGTCTATCAAGTCGTTTGACACCCTTCTTGCTGCCGCCAAGGCATGCGACCAGCAGGATGAGGCCGACAACATGATCGACTTGGCCAAATCTCTTGGTAACGACAAAGAGATGATCACATTAACCCAGATCTTTGCTCAGCAACCAAGGAACTCGGTCAGTTATGTTCTAACAATCCCTACCATCTCGAGCCTAACTTGTGTACCATAGCCTTCATCCCAGAGTGTACAGTATTGCGATAAGGCACCGAGAAACTCGGAGCTCAATGGTCTCTTCCAATGCCAGTTCGCATCAACTGATAAAAAGACATTTGTTGGTGGGGTGCCTGTAGGCTCGCCTGGAACTATTCCTTTTGGTCATCAAGCGCCCGTTAACCCACCTGGTTCCTGCCCTGCTAACCCGGGCGGTCCCATCCCCGACGGTCAGCAGCTGGTTATTATTACCCAAACCCCAGGCATCCCTTCGGCTGGCGGTGACAGCGGCAAGGCTGCCACTTCTAGGAATTTGTCCTGGCATGAGTCACGCGCCCCTGCCTCATCCAGTGATTTCCACGAGGATAACGGCAAGAAGGCCCAACAACTGAACGCCAAGTTTTCTTCTCTGACTGACGGTTCGTCCTGTACTGGTAAGTCATTTACCAAATCTTTTTTCATCGTCAAAAATGTTTGACGAAACGAGAACAGACGGCGAACCTGCTTGCATTGGCGACGACTTTGCTCAATGTGCAAATGGCCAGTTTGTCAAGTTCCCTTGTAGTGGTGGTCTGAAATGTTTCGCGCTCCCCCTCGTCAACAAGCCTGGAACCTCTGTCGCCTGCACAACAGAAGCAGATGCTCAGGCGCGCATCGCAGCGACGGGTGTGCAGGGAGGCATTACGGGCGCATAATAATAATTTTGAGAAAGTGATGAAGGTTATACCCCTAACGGTTCTTCACACTCTATGTAAACGTAGCATTAATAAATGAAAGCGATTGGTGGTTCCCAAATGCGCGCATATATCTGGGCACAAAGATGACTACCCCAATAATGGGACAGGATGTCAAGTTCCCGGGCGTCTGGCGTTTGGTGTTACTGAACGTTATTGAACACCGATCCGTCACGGAAAAAGGCTCGGCTCGTTCAACAGAGACAAATGGAGATGCGCGCAGTGACTAGTGACTCATCAGCTGATAATTCTAGCTTTTAGAGTTGAAAAGACGAGAAGAAAAGATAAGGGTCGCTTCTTCAGCATGTCATTACGGCCACAGATGACATTAACTCTATCTATACATAGGATAACATACGGTTTATATGTTACACGTAGAGAGTGGAGCGAAAAGTATAGTACATGTGTGAGAGGCATGAAAGGGGCGTGGGTTCGTTCAAGCAGCGAATGCGTTTGCAATTCGTTGGCTGTCAGCTAGAGTGTCAATTTCCACATCCAAATGAGAGGGACTATAGCCTACATCGTAGTTTTGTGTTGCATGATTTCGTTTGCCAGTTGCATGGCCTCATTGTTGCCGCTGTCTATCGTGCAGACCATAAGCTAACCCCGCCGACGGAAACAAGAAATAAGCCTACCTGCAGTGTTTTCTCCTTCGACTAACCTGATGCCATGGGCGAGTTGTGGCCCAGTGGCAGGATACAACCCCTGGGTGCCCATACTGTACGACTAATAAATAGGCACGATGAGCACGATAATCAGCATGTCATCGGGGATAGACAGGAATAAAGGAGCACGGACATCGTGTTGGCTGGTGGATGCCTGGGCGGGGATTTGGACATCGGGATAGAAGCGGGTAGGGGAAAGAGTGTCTTGGAGAGCCATGTGGATGTAGCAGGAAGCGTCCATGTGGAGGGGCTTCTAGTGGGGAGGAGGAGGAAGGAAATATCCGAGGACTCTCACTCGAATGAGATCAGACACCTGGGCGCTGCGGGACGGTATATATATATATATATATCTTGGCCTGGTTGCTAGGATTTTGCGTTTTCGTTCTTTTCGAATCCCATTTCCACCTGCTCGCCCCGCTTCTCGAGCTTGCTTGACTTGACCGACAGGGGTTCCTAGACTCGTCATTGCACCTCACCCTACAGTCAGTCCGTTGTTGCATCAAGCCTGCTTGTTTGGTCTTGTTTGTATCCCGGTCCGATATCATTGTTGTCCAATCCCCCCTCCCTTTGTCCTCATCCGCTATACACTAACAATGGCGACTAATAAATGCACCCATTTCATGCTCGGACTATCAGATCACAAACCACCGGTGCTTTAAGCTTCTTCCCCTTCTAGCTTCAAAGCATCTCCTTACACCCGCATCTCCTTTTATTCTTACTCGCCGATTCTCTTCGCACTCACTTTAAGCACCCCGATTGCCAGCGCATAGCCTACCCACATTTCAACTTGAATTCCGTATAAGACCAACTGTTGCCCTGTTTTCTCTTGTCCATGCTATTTGCCATCGGAATGGCCCCGTTAATGCCTTTCAGCATCTCCTATATGATCCTCACACCGCACCGTGTTCGCTTGCCAGGTGAAAAATCACCATCACGGCCTACCGCAAGCTCAAAGGCTCCGTGAGTCACTCATTTACCGTAAAGCATATCGTTGATGCCAACCCGATCCTGCACGGCATCGTGTCTGTTTACATACATTTTTCGTCTCTTAGGTGGTCCCCGTCCCGGTGGTCGAAAGCCATAGGTACTAGAATCAAGGCTTTACGACCTTTTGCTCGGGCTAAGATATTTTGCTCTGCGCCAAAGTTGACGCCAGCCTCTTGTTCCCCCAGGCAAGGCGTTACGGAATTTGGTGAGCTGTGCGATGAAACCCTCAACGGAGAGGATAATCCGATCGATCCTTAACGGACAGACCCCTAAATCTTTTGACATTCACGAAACTTTCACGCCGATGTGTTGTATACTTTTGGGACACTGTACCATTTCGCCCCACCCTAGGACTTGGAAATTTACATACACATGTATTGTAGAATCTTGTACCATATTACTAGTGCTAGTCACAGTGATAGTCCATATATTGTCATTCCCTTGTTAGGATCCATTTCAAAAACAATATAACTGCAAAGATGAAAAAAAAAAAAAATTGCGTCGCTGGGTGCGGCAAGGAGTAATTAATAATAAAAAATGAAGAGTAATGTAAAAAAGTAAAGATCGTCCATAGCGTCCGCATGAACGGAAACAGCACAAGAACAGACAATTCACAGAGCAGGATGCAATGAGCTTCATTGACGCCACCTCATGGCTATTGAGGAGGCTGTGAGGACGTCGACGAAGAAAGCTCAGAACCAAAAGAGGTAGGGGTACTCGCACCGCTTGTACTTGACCCTGTGAACATAGCCTTGAGTGTTATCTCGTTCTTCTTCTGCCTAACCCGCTCAGTCTCCTCCGCCCCTCCTGTCATCCGTAACTTTTTCTGCCCAACAAAGTCAGACAGTTCCGAATGCAACTCGTCCGACCGTGATGCCAACTCCTTCTTCCTGCTCTTCTGATTCGCTTCGATCGCCTTTAACCGCCGCTCAGGGTCCACAGATGCGGCTCCCCGCAGCTCCATCATTACCGTGCTCAGTCCACCGTGTCCTTCCTCTTGCGGTAGAGGCTTAAAACTACGATTACGTAAATTTCTACTTACGCCATTGCTCCCGTGAATCCGCAGTGAGATCACTTTTTCGATGTGCCCATATATCTCAGCAGCAGCTTTATAGTCGTCCAATAAATCGTTCAAAAATTCTTCTTGATGCGTTAAGAACTGTTGCTCTTCAACAATGTTCTGCAATTCTTCTTCCCAGGTCTTCTTCCACATAGGCTTGATCGTCTTAATGTGTTCACGTAAACTCTCCAACTCGGTCGCAACCGAAGTCGTCTCTCTCTTTATCGTCTTCAGAAATTGAGCCTTGGGGGTAACCTGCCTCTTGATGACGTCATCTTTGACGTTCTCGACCGCATCCTGGAGCTTCTCTACTTCCGTCAACAGGTTTTGACTACGAGTGTCGAGTTTTTTCTTCCCAGAGTCGATATACCCTCGTGCGCCTCCCACGCTAGTCGTGGCTAGCTGTCTAACAGACTGTGTTTGAGTTCGTAGCGTCCCAAGTGACTCTTTCGTTTGCTTCATGAACTCCGTGTACAATTGCCGCATGATGCCAAGATCTCGGCGGAGGTTCTGCACTTCGTCAAACTGCGTCTTCAGGTCGCCGACGACACGAGCAGAGTAGTCTGACATGACAGATGCACCAGTCATCTGAGGCTGCAATGATTGTCCTGTCATTTGCGTCTGGATCTGTGGGAGGATAGACGGTGGACCATCGTTATTAGTGTTGCTGATGAACTTTGATAGTCTTCGAGCCACGGTTTGAAACTGCCTGTCAGTGGGTCGATTGGGGACAGGAGCACTTTCTCCTAGGGGTTGAGCAACAATAGGGTACACCTGTCGACTACTATTAGAAATGGTCGATTTGAGCTCCTTGATATCCTGGGATAGACTTGATATCTGAGAGTCAATGTGTTGTTTTATTTGATCGAGAGCTAGATTGAACAGTGAGCAAAAGAGCTACAGCCAATTAAAATCATCATCATCATACGTTCAATGTTCAGGGACAAGAGGCATTTCTCTTTCACTTCATCTGTGTCCTCGAGTTCGTATTGTACCCCACTTGACGGGTCACGGATATAAATCGCCGGAAAATTCTCCAATCCGGGGTTGTAGGAAAATTTGTCGACAAAAAGAACTCTGAGTGACGAGAATGATAACCCTGGTTCAACCTTGACTTTCTTGACCTCTCTTCCCAACTGCAAAAACACTGTAATCTTGGATGGCACCCCTGGGGGCTCTTCCTGCTCATTCATAACAGCTTCATTTTGCACTCCATTGACCTCGTTGGACACCGGAGGTTCTGGTGTCCGTGCAGCTGTTGTCGGCAGGGGAGGCACCTGCTTCCGATCGGGTGTAGCAGTGCGAGGGATGGAGCGACGCGGGTTTGGACTGGCTTCTCTTTTCGACGACGTCTGTGCCACCTCAACTTGCTCTTCATCGTCCACCTCTGTTAGGACTGCCAGTTCTCCTGGCGTCAGGGCGGAAGACACTGCCAAAGACCTTCTGTTCGGGTGATTCCTCATTGACCTCTCTCGATGTGACGCTCCCGTCATTTTGGAGATGTTGAATGTCGAAAAACGTTTAGATGCCCGTCTTTCTAAGATATCCGTGTTCTTGAGTGCTGCTAGTGAGTTGGCGACGGCGGGAGGTGGATCGACTGGGATCGCCTTGTCAGGGGGCGGTGTAGGGGGCCCATCTCGGTAGTCTTCTGGGCTCGAGGATTCGACTAGCACAGGCGGGGTTGGCGACATTGGTTTGTCGACCAGCGAGAAGCGCTTCACGTGAGCAGGCACAGCAGGCTGTTGTATAATGGATGGTGGCCTTGCATTCCTCTCCTCGGACATACTGGTGGTACTGCTGGTACTTGCATTCAATGGAGCTGCCGTGTTGTATGACTGGATCTCATTGGGTGGGGGAGTTGGCTGTTCTGCTGGTAATGGAACAGCGCGTTGCTTTCGGGTCGGAGTTTGTGCCTCGTACACAGCTGGTGGGTTCTCTTGATATTCTGGGGGTGGTTGGTCCGGGGTTGGAGGTCCCGCCGGATGATGTTCCACAATTCCTGGCGCAAAGCCACCAACGAATGGCTCATCTTCTTCCCTCCGTCTGCTACCCATAGACGCAGTCGATTGCACTGTACTTCTCCTTGACGGACCTTCTCTGTCTCGCTCCCTCGAAGTAGTCCTACCCGCATCGGCCCTACCGGAGCCATGTGAACGATGACCACCTTCGTTTCTTCTCGAGGCTCTTTCCCTACCCCCTTCAGTACGCGAAGACCTAGCATCCGGCCTTTCATGTCCACCCTCGGCATTGGACCGATTTTTGTGTTCAGACACGATCCGTCTATATATGGATTGCTTCCCTCGGAGTCCTTGCAGTAGATTCGTAATGATCTGGCGGACATTAGGGAGGTACACGTCAAGATTCTCGGGCGTAGCCTCTTCAGCAAGACATGGTTCAAGTATATTACGCAGGTCGTCCGGGACAGACATCAGCTCACTAGTGGTTTAGGGCGAGAAGTGAGGGAGGGCGGGCTTCCTTCGTATATTAGTTTTACGTACGACATGTCAATATTGTAGGCTGCAAAGGCAGTGACCGCGGCATTGAAATCGTTCCCCAGCTGAACGTATACGTCGCTCACTTGCATCTCGTCGCATTTGAGTTGACTCCATTGGGTCAGAGACTCGAGTAGTTGTTTGATGGAGACAAGAAGACGTGTAACGGCAGACTCGACGGCGGGCTACGCAGTGGGTACAAGACGATTGAGCGAGTGGTGAGATGGCAGGTACAAAGGATTTCGGTCGAATACATCAGTAAATCCCGTTGAGACGTCGTGGAAAACGGGTTCACATACATGGCTGGCGTGTCTTGTCGCTCTCTCGCTACGTATGGAGGATTGGCTTGAAGAGATGGAAAGGTTATCGCGACGGTGTATCTGTGACATTGTGCCCAGTAGAGGGGGATAGAGGAAGATCAGGGTAAGAGGACAAGGAGAGCACTGATCTACGACAGGTGTTCACACAAATCACTTTAGTACGAGGGTGCTCCGCTCCCCGCCAATATCATCTCATCTATAATCTCCCCCTTATCCGTCCGTTTGTATGTCCTGATGGTCTCGCCATAATCCAAAATATCGTATATCCGGAATCGTCTGTCAAATCTGCTCACAATTGATCATCAGTCAACCCCGAAATTAGAGTCATGCGGATCCCCATACCCAGTCTTGCCATATCCCGAGTACGACCTGTCCAGCTATTAACATGTCACCGAGTTGGAAGAATAAAGACAACTCACCCTCCGCCGCCAAAGCACATCCAGATTCCTTGAACTCTCCTACAGTTCTCCGTGACTGGAATTTGCAGTTAGATCGGCCTCCCCCAGTGCTTAAAGTACACTCACCATGACAATGGCCATTACCAACAACCTTGACTTCAGGTATAAACTGAGTATTTCTATGGTCACTCTCTTTTGCCTGTAGGATTCCCTTCTCCCAAAAACCGCCGTTGTGTTTAGAATTTCCAGGCCGTTCTAGATCATGTTGTCCTACGTCTAGTGGTTTCCTAGTGCGTGGATCTATGTCGGCGTCGCTATAGGCTTCAGGTCTATCGCGAGGATTATCAGTTACACTCTCGGGACAAAGTCATCATACATACAAGGGTATATGGAAGAACATGAGTGCATTGGGTTTTGCGAGCTTTCTTGTCTCTGGGGTCAATTGATCAGACTGGCGCGACCAAATACTTGCAAAGTCTTTGCTGGTGTCAGGGTGGAACGGGCGTTCGATTGGGCTGATCAAGGCTGTTTGGAGGAGTAAGAAGTTGTACGGGAAAATAATATCTTTCCCTTGCCTGACTGTTGAACGAACCAGTTTATTTGATCCTAGGGTTGAGTTAATCACTAGAAACTTTCTTTCCGCGGGCATTACCTGATGAATCCAGTCATAATCGGTTGGGATAAAGCCCAACCAGTTGAATAGTCCCCTAGAATAGTCGCCAGAATCTAAGAAATACAATGTCAACAAGTGGGTCTTTGATCTGATTGACGGTGTCAGGCTGAGAAAAAACAAAAAGGAAAACACATGAGCGTACGGGTCCGCGCTCATCACCTTGAGTACGTAGTTGCCCACTCCATGTATATCTTTTGGCCCCCTCTCGACGAGACTGTAAGGCAACGCCTTCATCAAATCCAGCTGCTCCTCTCTTGTTGCACCATTTTCCGAATCGTGATTTCCGAACACAGCTGCCCATGGTGTATTCCTATCTGTTACTGCCCTCGCAAATTTGGCAAGCACGGACTTGGGATCCCAAGACGTTCCTTGTCCATTCAGCTGGTCACCAGTAAACACCACGAGGTCAGGTTTCTCTTCGTTAAGAGCATCTATTAACAAAGAAAACGTAATATTGTCCGAGTTGTTACAAGGCTTTGGAGTATCTCTGCAAACGCCTTGCGAAACGGAAAAGTGAAGGTCAGCTATCTGCATGATTTTGAAATTTCCGGAATGCGAGAAATGGAGGGGGGGGGCGCGAGGGGGGTTCTTGACGCCTCTACGGTACATTATCCAGGTAGCCTCGATGGGATCAGCCTTGGGTAGAGTGGGCGGCTGGAGTTTCTCAAAACCATACCAGGGAACATCGCCACCGTACAATACGTCCAGTTCTGTAATTATGTTTGTCTTTTCTTCCCTGGTCATCCCTGCAGCTGTCTTTCCCAGTCGGTACCACATGTAAAGTGGAGGAGCCTTGAACACCCCAGCGCGAAGTGACTTTTCGACTCTGATCCATCCATTGCTGGGGGAAGGCATTTCCCCAGAAGGTAGTAATATGAGATCGGTAATGAGATTGACATCCTGCCGTCTTGTGCGTCGATAGTACATTTCCTGCATACATTGAGGGTAAGCCATTAACGCGCATACGTGCACTTACGAGATAGCCTGACACATAACCGGTTTCCAAGTTGAGATTGCGGGGAACGCGCACCCATTTACCCTTGATAGCATCTTGCTCTGTGCTGGATGAAGGTGCACAGAGGTCCCCAAACACCTGAGGTGGGGCTAGACAATGACTAACAGTGATTTCGGACACTGTTCACATCATCAATGCGCTCTCTACATAAACAATCTGGCCTTGTGCTTACAACCCGTGTCATGAGGAAGCAGGGGCGCCCAAGCGTCCAGCGGAAAGCTGCTAGTGTCTATGGAATCGTCGAGTTTTGTTACATTCCACCAATCGACCGTCTTGTCATCGGATGCAGAACTACCATGGTCATTTTGGAGGGATGACTGTGGGGTGTGGACCGAGTTGTTGAGGACAACAATGTCCCAAGACTGCCAACCGAGCCTTTGGATACCTCCAGGGCCAAAGCTGGGCTGGTAAAGAATAAAGATGTAAGTGAGGATGAGTCCAATGCCCACCGTCGTTGCGAATGGTGTGCAGAACGAACTCAGGTGGCTGAACAGGCGATGCGGACGGGTAGGCATTGGGAGGCGTAGCGTAGCAGCGCCACAACGAGGTGGGGTACAAAAAAGGAAATCACTGTTTTTGCGTTTCGCCAAATGCGGGTGTTGCGCAGACTCTATTCTACTGGCCTGCCTCAGCCCGCTCTCGCTGCGCGGACAGCCTCGACTCCGCTCGCTGTCCGTCTGCGACGCAGGAAAAGGCTGGGAGAGACGCCCTTGGGTGAAACAGACGCCAGACCAAGTGGCCTCAGTCCCTCCGAGTATGCACGGTACCAGCGTCTGCTCGCCACCGGAAAGCTCATCAAGGAGAATGGCGACGTTGTGACGGAGCCGGAGTACTTTGAACGCATATTCCAGCGACACTCGCGTGTTCGAGGGTTCAAGACCAGCCGACGTGATGGACAGGACATTGTTAAGGTCCTCGGGCAACGAGTCTACCTTCCAAACATCATATTCCGTCTGGTCAGGAATAACACGCCCGCTGGGCAACCGTACAACCCTTACGAGGCGACATTTCGCATTCCACAATCCGTCACCAAAACAGACATCCGTTCCTATTTACTCGCCGTATACGGCGTCAAGACCACGTACATACGTACGGACAATTACATTTCCGCGATCTACCCTCGAATCGGCAACAAGCGCAAAGCTTTTAAAACATACAAGCGTGCCGTAGTTGGGCTCGTTGACCCATTCTATTACCCGCATCGCCTGGAGGACATGGCGGAGAAGGAAAGAGAGGAGAGGGAGAAGTGGATAGAACAGAACTATCAGATCCAGCAGCACAGGGCTATGCAGAAGTTTGAGCTGCTGCGGCTGACAAAAGGAGGGACGAAGGGGTGGAACTTCAAGGAGCCGTTTGCGACGAAGCGGTCGCACATCCTGCGGCTAGTAGCGGAGCGACGAGAGAAACGGGAGGAGCTTGTATCAGGGATTGTAGAGCAGTGGCAGGCGCAAAGAGCGAAGGGCGAGCGCATCGGCCTCGACGTGGGCAAGCGGCGTAGCAGGACGGTTATTGCTAATGAGAGCGAGTAGAAGTAGCGCACGTGATCTCTATGGACAATCCATGGGTTGACCCTCACCAGGAGGCTGATCTCGCCTCCCTCGAATGGTCCACACCCGCCGCCGTTCGATGGGCTGAGCCCTCAGGTTTGCCTGAGCTCTGGAGTACCACCGCCAGCGACGATCGCGTACCTATTGGTGGTCCCGCCAGTGAACACCACGATTCACCAGACTTTCAGACAGCCCCGACAACCCCTGCCTCTCCAAAGGCAGACTCACTTCCTCCCGACTCTCCCCATCGCTCACCTTCGCCCTTAGTCGCAGAGACAACGCCGAGATTACCGACGCGTTCTGTCAGCCCAGATGGGTTTGGCACATTCGAGACAGGCGACGCATGGGCTTCCTCCGGACCCGAGCTCACATCAGGCTCTCTCAACGACGGCAATACGTGGGGTGCTGCATGGGTACCCTCTTCAGAGGATCAACCTCAGATAGACGAGTGGGAATTGGCTAAGTTGCAGAAACAGAAACAAGACCAGCATGTTGTCAGTTCCTCTTTGTTCTTAGTCAGTTGTGCAGACATGTTATTAATCATGGAATCGGTTCAAAGCCGCCGGAGCTTCTGGCTTCTGTCCTCGAGCAACTGAAAGAACTGTCGAGTGACCTCTGGCCAGAGTCCAAGTTAGACGACGGTGAAGCTCGTCAGCCTAGCAAGAATTTTATATTGGACGTCCCTAGCCTGTGAGTGATACTTGGACTACCAATATGCTTCATTCTGCTTAGAGTACCTCTGCTAGAATGCCAGCAGTCGATAAGTTCGTTCCAGACGACCTTGTTCTGTCAACAAATGTACAATTTACGAGGACCTTCACGTCAAAGCACATGAACGAGGCTCTACGATTGACTAGGAATTTGCCCATGACGAAATCTAGTCCAATGGCTGTTTATATGACTTCGAAAGGGTCAACGGCATGGGAGATGTCTGTCAAGTCCAGACAAGACATCTACCAGGAGGACGTGCTACCTCCTGGCTGGCGCATGGTGGAGAAAAATAAGCAAGAACCAGTGCCTGTTCCTGAAGTTAAGAGGGGAGTGGGCGGGGGCTTGTTATCGTTCCTTGGCCTCAGGAGTGGTGATGCTTCTGCTGGGTCTTCGCCACAGAAATCTAGCCCTTCACCTTCACGTCCTGGAAGTATGATAGGGAGCACGAGATCTGTGAGGTCAAGTTTGGACGACAGCTCTAAACCTACTTCTGAACGACGATCGAGCATAGGCCAGCACTCCATTCGCTCGACGGCAATAGTATCCCCATCCAATACAGGTCTTCCTGCCCTTCCTCCCATTACTTCATCAGACTTGGAACAAAAGTCTACACACGATACCACATCACAGGCAGCCCCATCTGCGGTTTCTCGCTTTCTAGGACGATTTTCGCGTTCATCAGCGACAACCGCTAGTTCGGCAGGTCAGCCGCGATCACAGTCGTTGGCCTTGTCCTCGGACGATATTGAATTCCTATCCGATATTGTTCCCAGTGCCAGCGACGACCTGGATGAAGATGAGAGCTTGAAGAATCTTACCAATATAATCTCATCATCCTCTCTTTCCGCAAGTCCCTTGCCACAGCTACTGCCGCCACCGCCCAAGCCTTCACGGCCCACATCTACTAGCATTTTCGCCTCCAGTACGATGCCAAAGACAGATGACCCGTTCTCGCTGCTCGATAGCTCCACAGCTGAGCAGCCATTAACCGCCGCTGAGTCAAAGTCAATACAACCCCTTGTCCCTATGGTTCCACCCACCACTGTATCCACCCCTAGCTCATCGACCTTGCCGCCGTCACCGCTGACGCCAAAGCTTACTTCACCGATCACGTCTGGCTCTAGTTTTAACCCGACCTCGAGACCACAACCACTATTGCCGGCGCTAGTACCCTTAGCCCCGCCTCCGCAGCGGCGTGGCTTCACAGCAGTCATGGCGAGCTCGAGTCGTTTGACTCCGTCAAATTTGCAGGCTCCTTTACCGCCGCCACCCCTACCACCGCCACCCGCTTCCCCACTTCTTGCTATGCCCCCACCACAGTACTTCCAGAAAGAGCAGACATCACTATCCGACGATGACGAGTTCTCTGACTTTTTATCTTCGCCAGCAACAACAGGACCACCATTACAACCTTCCACGTCACAAGCTATGCCCAGTAACACGTCTACAACCTCTACCAGACCGATCCGCGCTTCTCATATGGGCGCTTCCTCTTCTATATCAAGCTTTTCTAGCATAGTTTCGGACGAAGGTTTACTCCCTTCAAGGTCAGTCAACTCCGGAGTCAACAGGTTCGCAACTCCCAGCAGGAAGAGCGGCCATAGCCATACGAGTGAATTTGGTCTTCTAGAAGACGATTTCGACGATTCTGTTCCCTCGCCGGCGTCTCCCCCTCCACCGCGCCCTCCTACCAAATCCAAGCCAGCAGATACGGGTTTTATTCCCCTACGAGCAAGACGGCCACCACCCCTAGCATCTTTGGTGCAGAGTAGGGACCGGGATTCGTTACCTCCACCGCCGCCTCCCCAAAAGTCATCGCGCGCCGCGGACCACTCGCGCACACTTAGTCTCCTAGAGTCAGCTGCGGCACGCTCAGGAAAATGGCCTTCCCCTCCATCCCCCCAACCCAAGACCATCGTGCCACCGCCGCCGCCACCAGTGCCACAATCACAAGCGGCATCAAATGCCTACTTGTTTAATATTTTCGATGACATCGGAGAGGCCACCCGATCTGCACAGGGGCAGACAGGGGGACAGACACCGCTAGGGCCCAACACGTTGTGGAATCTTCCCGATCCGAGCGTGGGGGGTTCGCTATCGCCAATAGCCCCATCTCCGCCGGCACCGAACAAGGCAAACGGAATCGGAACCAGAAGTTTAGCCACGCCATCTAATGCTTCGTTCTGGTCGTTCGGGGCAAACGACAGTACACCTCTGACACCAACACCAATTACGCAGAGCACCAAGACGACAGGTGGACTTTCAGCACAGGATTTGTCATTTTTCGAAGGGCCATGAGACCGCGGATACATAGGCATTCACACATTTCAGTCTTATATTTGAGCATTTTAGTTCATCTTTACATGATTTTACGTTTAACGCGCATGTTCTAATGGTCAACTTACGATATGCAGAACAAGATTTTAATTATCGCAAAAGGGTACATGTGAGGTGCTACCTCTTTTTCCCCGCTGTCCGTGGCATCTCTATCGACCCCCCAGCACCTTCCCGGGCTGC
Organism: Amanita polypyramis BW_CC; assembly: GCA_001691755.2. NCBI lineage: Eukaryota > Fungi > Basidiomycota > Agaricomycetes > Agaricales > Amanitaceae > Amanita > Amanita polypyramis. The sequence goes on along the minus strand of JNHY02000019.1, from coordinate 54,922 downwards.
CTCGTCGCCCCCTTCAATCTTGTCTCTCGTCTCCAAGAAAAACATGACATCCCTCAGCTGATCCTCCAATTCACGTACCTTCTGTTGATGCTCGTCTTTGTCCTTCTTTGCACTTTCAGCTTGCTCCCGCATCTTGGTCAAATTCCGCATAAGTCCTCCACTGACGGCCCTTTCATCCTTTAATTCTTTTTCTAGTCTTCGTGCCAGTTGCGTCACCTTCTCCGCCCGTTGCTCTGCCTTGACTTTCTCCCGAGCAACCTCTGCTATCCTGGCCCCATCCTCCTTTTCCCGTCTTTCATCCGCCTCCTTTCTCTCTGCCCGCCCTTTCTCAATATCCCGTGTCAATTGCTCCAACATCTTTTTGAGTTCGTCCATCTGGTTCTTCAGGTCAGTCATCTGATCTTCGTAGTAGGACCTCTGCGAGTCGAGTTGTGATGTCAACAGGTACGAATACTCGATCCCAATTGCTTCGATTTTCTCGGCCGTCAACGCGTCTGTCTGGCTTGGGCCTAGGCTGCCCTCCCGTGTAATTACACCCGCAGTAGTGGACGATGCCGCACTAGGGAGTTCAACCAGCTTTCCATCTGCTTTGTTTTGGATAAGCCTGTGCACATATCCATCACCAGCGTAGTCCCAAACTCTTTGTGTTTCAAGTTCCAACGCATATAAATGGGACGTTGCCTGATAGTGAGCTTGAGCATGCGCACGACCATACCGACCACAACCGATGTTTCCACAGATAAGGCAGATCCACAGGTTAGTCGTTGAAGAGCAGGCGGAGCACATAGACAATGTCGGTGTTGACGGGTTCGCGAATGGGATAGGCACAGCCGAACGCGAAGAGGATGAAGGAGGGTGTGAAGAAAGCAAATTCTGAGAATACCGACAAACGGGACACCTTAAGACAATGGGGCGATTAGTGGTCCAAATTGCTAGGACCCAACATACCGACTGTCTCCCCATTTACTTAAACACATACAGTGAAACGTATGAGAACATGGAACGGTCACAAGACCAGTTACAGCGGAGTCCATGCGCTCCAGGCAAACTGGACAGGTAGGTAGCTCGTTCATAGAGCCCTGAGAGGAAAGGCGCGAGATCGACTGTGAGACAAGGTCGTTTGGCTGTATCTGAACCGATAAAACATGAACTACATGACAAATTTCGGGCTATCGCATGACATATGGATTAAAACATAGGCAAGCGTGACAAAGACGAGAAACTAACCTGCATTGGATCAAATCGCTTACCATTATATGCTTCTGAGAACTCCGACGCAGCTGCGGGATTAGTAAACTTGATGACTACGATAGAACGGTTCGGTGCAATGTCACTAGTAAGGTCGTGTCAACGATTCAGAGTGTAATGCATGCGCATATATATACACACCGAATGATGCGAATATGCGTCATTCCCTCAGAGGCAGGGGCGACGAACGCGAGAAAGTCAGAAGGTGTCATCCATGATGGGATGGCCAGAACGCCTAGCATTACACCATCACAGTCAGCATTGCCTGAAACCGATGAGGTCGATGCGGTCCCCTCGAGTTCCTCCAAGGGAAGGATACTTGCAGAATCACGGAATATATGAACAACACCTTCTGGGAGATTTATAGAACTAGACTTTGTGTGCCTATTGGAAACGAAAGTTGCCTGTGCAGGACCTAAGGCGATGGTGTAACGGTATAAGTTGTGCATGGCAACATGAGCTGGCCTCACCGCGCCCTTGGTCTCTGCTTTTCCTGGAAGTGCCGCTCAAATTGTCGGAGTGCTCGATGTCCATCCAGTCGATTCTTATGGGGCCGAATCTGTAATCTTTCGTCGGAGTATCAGATGGCGTGGCCAGTCGTCCGGTTGGCTTCGGTTTCTGGGCAGGTAGCCTTGAAAACAGATGCTCAGGGATGAATTCGTCTGTTCTCAGCGAATGAGGCTGAGACAGTACTTGTTTCCGATGTACAGAAATGAGTATGTGGTACCCCCGCATACGTTTGAAGAGATGTATCAATTCTATTGTTAAGTATGTTTGTATTCAATGACTCTGCCAACCAAAGCCTTAGTCGTCGTATGGTGGCAGACCCCACTGCTCTGGGACAAAGTCTCCCAGACTCTTAAGTATTTGGTCTGCTTTCTCTGTCTCTGAATATTCGACGTTCAGAAGGTTGGAGTCAGGCACCCAGACGACTATTGCGTCCGTCAACATTTGGACCATTTTCTGAAGAGGACTAACGAACCGGACATGCCCGCACGTTTCCCGGCCTGCACACCTGGTAGCGAGTCTTCAAATACCAGGCCTCTGGCCCTCTTATTCAGTTGGTCCACAGTGCATTCTTGTTCAGGATATCCCACGTCGCGTTGTAGAACTTCTCGCGCTGCGGTTAAAAAGATATCGGGGTTTGGTTTACCCCGCATAGTATTTTGCCTGTCATCACCGCACACTACTTTATCTTCAAAACAATCGAAAAGATCCCCGAGGTGTCTCGTCTTCAGCTCATATTTACGACGCTGCGAGCTGGTCGCTACTGCAATGGGTATATAGTGAGCCTTTAAATGGTGCACAAGCTTGCGAATGCCAGGCAGGACAGGAACTGTGGGCCACATTTTATCCAGTAGTTCATTTCTTTGTGCCAAGTACGATTCAACTGTAAGGGATATATCGGGGAAGAACGAGAGCAGATGCTCTGCAGCAGCCACCTCCGCTGTTATTTCGAGTTGTCCTGTTAACGCCGGCACATTATTAGATTAGTGGAGGCCTACGCTTTCCCATGCAGCCTGCTTTGATATGCCAGGTCATTTCCTTGCCATACGGACGAAGGATCTGATCTAACAAATGAGCGCGTTGCTTTAGCGAGGGCAGAATAGATTACTGGTGACTTCCGTATACATTCTCTCAGAATCAATCATAAGTCCTGTTTGGCGTAGACTATGACTACAGCGTTGGACTGCAGGGAAGTGAGCTCACCGTCCACATCGAACAAGACATATTCTATCTTGGAATGCATCTGGTAACTCAGTCAGTTTCCTGTGATGGAAGTAATAGTCTCGGCTAACAGTTCTGCAATAACCCGGCGATGACAAGTAACACCTACTCGGTCCCACCTCAGTTCAGTCTCGTTGTCTAGATACTCGACACATCTCCTCTACCTTTAGCAATGGGTTTTACGTCGAATTCTCCAACTCTGCCCTTTCGCCGAAATAGAACACTCCTTGTCACCATAGTCACCATCTTGGCCCTTTTATTATTTGGCTGTAGCATTTTGTCCCCTGAAATCTTTCAAGCAAAGGTCGCCGTTTATCTCGACACCTCGAAGCCAAAGGTCGACGAAATATATGGCCTGATACGTCTGGTCACTAGCGGCGTTGAGAAAGAGCATACTCTAAGCAATGCCCTCGATTTGGACCCTTCAAAACCCGTGGACCTTTCCGTTTATGCGGAAGGGAGGAGGTGGCTAGACTGGACAGGGGAGATGAAGAGACTAGACGCTAATTACCCCATCGTCGTCTTTAGCAAGGTAAGTTCTAATCCTCATGCATGTACCTGCATTCACCCCGTTTCAGTCCTATTGCCCGTGGGTTCTATTGGTTTCTGTAACTTAAGTTTTGGCACTGAGCATACCGCGCACTGCAGGTATTCTACACGCGCCAAGAAAGTCCTTGCTTCGTATGACATACGGCCACCTCCTTATATTGTCGAGGTTGACCTCCGAGGTGAATGGTTACATGGATACGGTGCGATTAGCTAACAGAATTAATTCAGACGACGGAAGCATCATTAAGACGCTTCTGGGTCGTATGACTGGTCACGTAACATTCCCCAACATTCTCGTACGAGGGAAGAGCATTGGAGGTTCAGACGATTTACTAGCTCTCCATCATAACCAAAGGCTCGGAGAGATCCTACAAGAAGCTGGGGCCACTACTCGGACCCAGGACGTGTAATTCACATGCCACGTATTTATTGGTTGTATGTACGGCATATACCACGCACGCCTTGTGTACTTCACTCTCGTACGTGGCAAGCGCTCATACCAGAAAGCTATGTCGTGTTTCTCCAGCCATTTTCTAGTCACAAATGTCTTTCTCAATCCTAATAAAGCACTTATCCAGTGGTGTTTCGCTGGAACGGCACCATTTATTTCTGTCACCAGTGTTGATTTTCGCACCGTCTCACCAGGATCATCGATCATCGATAAAGAAGAATACGCCATGTTCCATTGATATTAATATACACACGCATTTCCGCTCGACACGGGATCGTTCATGAGTCTCTAGTTTCCCGCTTGTAAATTCTGTCAACTGTCAAAAGGGTGCGACTGGGCGCCCTGTTCGGCCACTCTATGTAAACCAGATCACCTCTGCTCAGTATACCGATTTTGGTTAAATTACAGGCAAGACAAAAGGATACATTGCCCTGGTTATAATAATGCACTCTGCCACCGACGCATAGCAATTGTCGGACACTAGTCACCGGCCATATTTACTTTTGTCATTCACGAGTTTCTACTAGGCGTAGGTTAATAAGTACGTAACGACCCGTGTGCTCACTATTAAACCGATACTTGATATGAATCTGTACTGGCGTGAGCGAGACAGATGCCTGGGTATCTGTAGTCGATAAATCGCTGGCGGGTATGGTCCGTCACTTGCACGTTCTTCTAGTGTCCAATGAGGTACGATACCGGAATCCCTGGCTGAAATTTGTGCAATACTCAGCAAAGGAATATTTGGTATGTCACAATGCAGATCCTGGCTTGTCCGCGGAACAGGTATTCCTGAGTATCGCAACGGGTCTGCCTGTGTTCCTTCAGTTTTCGCTCGGAACTCGAAATGCCTCATCGAGGGTACGCCGGTTTCACTCTACGTAGTAAAAAATTCGAGGTACCAGAAGAGATGTATTTTTGCGATAACTCCCTTCTCTGGCATGCTCGATTGGGTAATCATTGCGCAGCATGGACAGGTTTCGCGCAAACGAGATCGGAGTGACCCTGGGTCAATGCAGGGATCTGGTCTTATTGCAGATAGCGTGACACAGAATTATCTTATATCTAGAATCAGTATCAGGCACAGAAGTAGGACAGGCGAAACTAGATTGAATTATGAGAATCAATCTGCCGTGAGTGCTCTGCTGAAGACGATTCAGCCCGTTTTACGCGACTGTGTGGCAACTATACGGAATTACTATATTTGGCATGGCTGCATCGCGGTACAATGAGTAGTACCGAGCGTGTCTCCATGGCACTCCCATCAACGAGCTCGGTCCTTTCCTTGACGCGACCATTCACTCCAAATACCCTTGAGCTTGTTCGCGATGCCCTTCGGAGTGTACCGCAGCCGTTTCCCGCCGTGCAACCGGGCTTCAGATCAAGTCATGCGGCTGTCCTGATCCCGTTGTGCAATGTCGATGGCAAGCCAGGTATTCTCCTTGAGGTAAGAGGAAAGTCGCTACGGAATCATCCAGGAGAGGTAAGGTATGCGCATTTCGCGGAGGTGGCACAGTCGCCATACTGATGGTTCACTGCCAACACATAGCTTTCCTGGTGGGAGAATGGATGAAGTATGTCCGTGTAATACATATAACCACAGATAGCTTAATGAATCTTTTAGGCAGATGCTTCTTTACCACATGCAGCACTTAGAGAAACTCAAGAAGAGCTGGGAATTGACCCAAAGCAGGTAGATGTGCTTGGGAACATAGGACCTCCTGAACTACTCAGACGGGGTGAATTGGCCGTTTGGCCCTTTGTTGTGAGTTACAACCGGGGCACAGATTGCGAAGTGCATAAACTAAGCTATCCATTACAGGGCTTCGTACATTCCTCACCCTCTCATAATGCCAGTCTCACGAAACCGGACGACCCGCTCCCATCACTTAATGTGAATACAATCCGAGGGAGATTGCCAACGACTGAAGTAGCTGCAGCGTTTCATCTGCCCTTCAGCGCCATGATAGACCCAACGAGACGGAGGTCGCGTGTCCGCGTGGGAAAATCATATGAGGCTATTGCCGTTGCAGATCTACTTGAAACGGACGATATCAAACGTTCTGCTACTGTTGTTAACGGAACGCAGGAGGCCGACTGCACAATGGATAATTCTGCAATTGTCGATGGTGATAACTTAGAAGGACTTGAAGTGTGGGGTTTGACCGGCTGGTACTTAACGTTGTTCATGAAGGCGCTGAAGATAATAGATGAATAGATTGTGAATTACGAGATGGTTATTTCCGTTGCCGTAACTCTGAAACACCGATGTCTGTCACAGAAGTTGGTGCCGTATTGTCAGGTTTGATAAGCGTTGGTCTATCCTTCTCGGGGTCCACTTTTTTGTGTATGGCGGATTGTATTCGTCGTTTTTTATCGGCGACTTTTATAGCCCGCGACTGCCAGAGTAAAAATAGGACAGCCTCGGAGACTGCAACCACCACCGCCACAAAAAGACTTAGCAAGACTCTCTTTGACATGTATTCAGTAAACCATATGGAGAAGAGTTGAGGAGACAACATACCCATTCATTTCGCCATCCCGTCTTCTCAGCCGCCCACCAGGCAGCGAATGCTGACCCTGCGATGCTAAGCAGTGCGTTCAGTAGCGTAGTAATGGCCTTCCTTTCTCTTTTTTTCTCTGCCTGAACCTCTGCTGGATCCCTAGGAGGGATGTACGTTCCAAAAAAGCGTTCAGGAGAAGTGGTAGTTCCCGCTAGCAAGGATACCATAGAATACGACTGTGGGTCCAGCGACGGGTTCTGAGCATGTAAGGCATTTAAACCAGCATCGGACCGTGTCCATCGGGATATGGAGAAAAGAAGGCTGTACGGTATCACCACTGGCGGAGAGCCAGACAAGTAAGGTGCCACTTTTTCTGCAAGGTTGTCGGGTAGTCGCGGGTGTAGAGGGCGCAGAACGTCTACAAGATGTTTTTCCAGTGATATGTTAAACTCTGCACGGTCTAGAGGAGAGGGCATGGGCGATGGACTCAGAGAGGCTTGACAGCGTGGCAGGTTACATATAGATCATCAATCGAGCACTGCGACCGGTTATCTGCGCAGAGTCTCGAGACCACATAAAATGCCAGCATCCTTCAGTTTCACCGCCTCCAACTGGCGCGATGTCATCCAAAGACGTCTCTCATTCGCTTGAGCACCTTAGGAACGCTTGTTCAGCCTATGATATCAACTCTGAATTAAGCATAAGCTCTCTAACTGACACCCTGAATACTGTTTCTGGTGAACTAGCGCAAAGTAGACAGAGAAGGTGAAGGGATCCAGAGCATCCCATGTCTATCTATTCTCTTATCCACGATACAGAGAAGACCTAGGTTCATCCCCGGCGCTCTGGTCAGACTTACGCAAATTATGGAGAGATCTGGCTAGCGCACAGCTCACATTTTGGGAAGACCTAGACGGCAGTCAAACGGAAGATCAGTCCGACAGGCAGATACGTCTGAGGACCCTCTGCCTCAGCACGGCAAGGTTCACAAGAAACCTCGTCGCTGGCGTACCACATAACCAGGAACAAGCTTTGTAAGTGGTGATAACGGATTCTACGAGCCACTGAAGCTATCTAAAGTAGCGAAAACGAACCGGAAATTCGTCGTCTGCTTCATTATCATACGTCATGGTCTGCGACGGAGGACAAACAGAGTATGTGCACTCTCAAGTATTTCCCCCCCCCCCTCTTTGGTGCTGACCAGCACCAGGCATGCCTGTTGCTTGTATGCTTGCTCAAACACTGTCGAATCTGGTGACATCAAACGAGAGGCTAATGATGAGCCTTTGGGAGCTCTATACAAGCCTTCCCGAAGACCAAGCGATACTAATGTTAGTTCCCACCCACATCAGGAAGACTTTCCACTGACCCTGCACGTTCGTCTCGTCCACCAGACGCCTTCTGTCATTCCCGGATCATAGAACTATTTTGACTGCATTAATATTTGTCATGAATTGTATAAGAGGTAGTGAAAGGAGGATGTGAGTCATTTATTGTTTTTAACGGCAAATACCTGAGGTGTTTTAGAAAATTGCTCTGTAGGACTACGATTGGGTCCCGAGTATGCGTAACAATTTTAGATGCTATGATCCGCCTCTATGATGCAGATGAGGATAGCGACGGAGGACAAGCATTTGACGTTGGGTAGTCAATATCTTGTTGGTAATGCTGTGCTAATTTTGATCCCCTTAGATACGGGATTATCTCGCAGCTAATAGAACAAGGCTATGTACCGGACCTTTATTCCAAGTTTGCCATGTGTGTATGCATTAAAACCAACTGAAGCAATTCAATGATAAAGGCTGGTAGGGCGGACGAACCAGTGACGCCACATCAAACAACGTTGCTCAAGATTGTCGATTCGTACTTGCAGTCAAAACTGCGGAGAAGCGGCGCTGACATGTTTGAGATCCATTGGATCCTCAGCCCCTTGCTCGCAAAAACTTTTTTCTCCTTATCAACTTACGCACAGATTGCGATTGACCGATCTTTGGGATCTAGCTCCCCAAGTTTGTCTTTTGCAGTTATGACGACATGGGCTGAACGGCTTTCAGATACATTACCGACGGAGTTAGACACCAGACTTCCGAAAGTCTGCGAAGCCCTTGTGTTGTTGACCCAGTGTATGGTGACCATTTCTCTCGCAGCAGAGGAACGAAGGCTCCAGAGTCCGATCCAGTCACCTAAGTCACCTACTCAGGCCTGGACGAGTCTAAAGGATTACTTCAATGCACAACAAAATGACAAACAAGGCGTCGTGGAAAGTCTAATCGGTACGCGGCGCATTGGTCGGAAGCCGGTAGCTTTTGTAACCTTAATTAGGATTGCTTCGCCTCTTGGATCTTTTCCTTCCACGGATCAACTTCGGCAGGCCTGTATCCTCTAGCCCACTTTCTGCCGAGAAGACATTTCTCCAAAATCAAAGTCGTGAAGCGATTGGATTTTCGTACTTGAAAAGAGATCTAGTCCGACTCCTTGGTATTTTGTGTCACAAGGAGCGAAATGTACAGGACCGTATACGGAATTGTGGCGGTATACCTGTTGTTATGAATCTGTGTGTCATCGATGAGCGAAATCCCTGTAAGTTCCAGCTCACACGGATAATGCAACTTTGCACTGAGCCATAGACAGACTTGAGGGAACACGCCATTCTAGTACTCCATAACTTACTAGATGATAATCTAGAAAACCAGCGGGTAGTGGACTCTATTAAGCCAATCAACAAAGATGACTAGTAACGTCGTTCAGGAAGTAGTAGTCAATACATGCAGCAGAAATTGTACAATATACAGCATTGGTTACTCTTCTTCTTCGTCGGCGTTGATGGCATGTTTTCGTGCACGAGTGGAGCCAACGCGACGCACCTTTAACTCTTCTCCCTCCTCTTCTTCGCTTTCAATCTCCATATCATCACCTTTGCTATCTTTCGTCTCGTGCTGCTTTTCTTGTTTTTGTATTTTAGCATCCAGCTTATCCAACGGGTCATCTTCTGCTTCTTCATCACGTCTTCTCCTCTTGCTCGTATACACTGCCTCGTCGTCAGATTCGTCTGCAACGACAAAGTCGTCTTCTTGATATTCTTCAGTTGCCTTTCTACCCGTTTCTTTTCTCTTCGTTTTGCGCTGAGAGCCTAGCCCTTCATCATCATCCTCTTCTGATACAGCCATAGCTTCTTCGTCATCCGTCCATTCCCTACTAGCCGTGTCCCTCCAGTGTCTTTTCCTCCTGCGTTTCCCAAATCCGTCGTCTTGGTCAGCTTTTCTCCTAGATTTTCTGGCGCTTTGTTTCATCAATTCTAGTTTCTCGCGCTCAGGATCCATTGTAGGATCCGGTGCCATGCGCAAACGCGCCACTTTGCTGTGCTTTTGGCCAACTGCACGTACCAGCATCCTGTGAGTCTCGGAATGCATACCGGCGGGCCGAAGTTGCATGTAACCAGTTATGAGTGCCTCAGCTTGCAGCACTTGTGAACGCTTGTGTTGTGCAACCAGATACGTCAACCCTTGAGACTTTCCGGTAGCATTCTTTTGGGATTGGCTAGATGGAGGTTGAGATCCACCAAGGGATTGTCTTGGTATAGTTCCTGAAGTATCAATCATTTGATTAATGTCGAAGAGCTCTTTGCCAAGGCGGAGACTAAGGGAACCGTCCGACCAACGAATTATACGACTGTTTGATTGTTTTATCTAAACATATTAGGTTAAGCGACAACCTATGAATCTCCATATGACTTACATCTCCACCACTTTCATCTTTCGTCCACCTCCAACGGACAGTGTTCTCTACTCTGAGTTTGATAGACATACTTTTTTCACGCACTGTCTCGCTTTGCTGGAACTCTTCTTCTTCTTGTTCTGGCCCAATATAGGTATCCTGATGAAAGGGTTTGGTGTCCACTCGGACATAATTGGGCATCTTGATTACCCAATTCTGCCATATGAATATCAGACTGGCTGTCGAAAAGTATCATTCTAGGCTTAGTGACGCACGTTGCCATCCGAGCTTTCCGGGAGTGGGATATTGGGAAATGCCACCTCGGCCTCCTTCACTTCGACAGCAAGTTCGGGCGGAACATCCTCTTCTTCGTACTCGAGAGCCTGTCTTCGTTCTCTTTCTGGGGAAGCGAGCCTCTCCCATTCAGGACCGGATACCGCAGGCGAATCGGTTCTATTTCAGATATATCAATTGAGCGGTGGCGCATGTAGTGTCTGCATGGATGGACCTCACTCTTCATGTTTTGGTTCAATTACTTCCTGATCGTTACCGAACAAATCGTCCATTTCCTGGTCCCCTTCCACTTTGGGAGGCTCGTACTCCTCCTTTATGCGAGATGGGGAGCTCATGTTCACATCTCCGAAGCCATAAGAGTGCGGATACGAGCTGACATTGGATTCATCGAGAGCGCCCGCAAGGCTAGACATTGCGGCGAGCCGGCCGTTTGGGTGGTTGTGCGCTTGCTGTTTGTGGAATAAGCGGCATTTTCCATGAATAACGTTTCCCATGCCATTGGAGGCTGTTCGCGCCCGCTTCATGTCCGATATCTTCAAAAACCGGGCGTTAATACTCCGGCCAACGGCAATAAATCCTTTGAGTCTTAGGCGTCCAAGCACACTCTGTCAACTAGCCCATTTTGGAAGCTTTTAGATATCTCCGTCGACAACTTTAGAAACGAGATCTTCCATCGGAACTGTATGTCAACTCATGTCGGGTTTCAACTGCGAACAACTTGGGTCGGAACGCATCACTGTTATGGCATAGAACGTGGTATTGACCATGCGGCGCATGGGACGAACTATAACTACAACTGCTGTACATCTCAACCAATGTGGCACCGTTCCACAGCTTTGTCTTTGACTCATTATCACGGCACACTACCCTACAGCTATCTGTCAAGATCTTGCCTGTATCGTCAACAGCAGCGCAATGGCTTCGCAGAACGTCACCGGAAGGTAAGGACTGGGATAAATAGCTACTTTTCAGTGTGTTCAATAGCGATCCAATGATCTACAGTCTTCCTCATCTCGCTATCCCGTCATGTACCTCGGAAAATAACGATGATTCGCCCCTCAACGAAATTTCGGGACTAGTGAACTTCAATACCAATAGCCCTCTAATGTCGTCAATGTCAGGTTTTCCCAGAAACAATACCTCTGACTCATTCCTCGAGCCCACGGTACTTTAATCCGCTCATGTACCTGCGCACCACTTGATGTACATACAGGCAACTTTGTATCCCCCCTCACAAGTAAGGATGCCACCGTGGTTTGGGGTTGAACCCCCCATGATGGGATTTCAGCAACCTGTGACGACAGGCACGCTTGTTCGAGATCGAGGAGAAAGTAGCTACTCCTCAATATATCCTCCGCCCACCTTTCTACCCGCTCCTGTTATGCCTTTTCCGACCTCATGCATGAATGCGCCAGGATATTCTGTCAATTTTAGCCCGCAATATTCTCCTGTACCCATGATGGCACCCACCACGCCCAGCACGTCTTATTCACCGCGGGAATTTCTCTCTCCTTTGAATAATAGTGGAGAAATTTCGTCCACACCCACGACACCTCTCATCATGCAACCAGTACCATGTACAGTCCAAGAACCCAATATATCCACTCACTTGACTCAGGTATATATTTTTGTTGTGTTCCAACTTATGACGACTGACGATATGTCAGAATCCTGGCCTAACCTACCAGGAACAAATTAATTCGTGGAAGAAAGTTCGCGAACTCCAGATGGCTGGAGGTGTCACCGATTTTATTCCACAGAAGATGTACAAGCCTCATACTACAAGCGATATCAAGAGGTACATCGAACAAGCAACGCTTGATCTTCCAATCATGTTCTGGATGGAGGGGCCCGAAGAGTGCGGCATCCCGCTCATCGATGCTTTACATTCGCGCACAAGGCGCCTCCAGGATCATGATAAGGAAGTCTTCGAAGGTAGAGGGCCCAGTGTTTCAATCCGCCTGGAGGTGAGACTTTTCCAGTAGGGTTGGGTTTGTTCTCACCACTACCCTACGACAGTGGCCTGGATATAGGCAATGGAGTCGGCAGATACCGACGAAGGACTTCAAAAGTCCACCTCGTCCGATAAATATGACAAAATTATGCAGAAACGTTGCGAAATGTATTCAACGATTCATTAATGTATGTCCTACTTACCTGGGCTATTTGGTATTTCCTTATTTGTCAATCTAGGAGCGACAGAACTGTGATCTAGAAGATGGTGCTAACCCCCGCTGGAGAGTAGGGGGGTATCACAATGGAATTAGGCTAGAAGATCTGGTCCTTGTCAGCCTACACCACGTGTCGATGGGCAGTTGGCAACCGCAACTACGACTTCGCCCACGGCTCAGATGACTTGCTACCCTATGATATCGACTTCAGTTCTTTTCTTTTGTACTTGCACGAAGGACGCCCTAATCGAATCCAAGAGAGCGTGTAGGGTTATAAGTTATAGATCAGTTTCTCGTATTTATGTGGAATTCTGGGTGCGAAGTAGTTGCTGCACCGACGATCCAGCTGGGCTGTTCGAGTAGATTAATATATGCACATTCAAGTATTCGGTGTACTCATGTACATGTACGGTATGCTTCACGTAAAGAATGAAGTACATTGTATTGAAAAAATGAAATGGCTGAACGGGGACGGTCATCGGCCATCGGTCATGCATCACGATTGGAATGAATGCTTTAATGATTCTGTCGTCTGGAGCATCCAGGTCTCCCATTCTTCCATGGGCAATTCTGCCCATGCTGTATGAATCTATATTTTGACTTGTAAACAGACAGATATCAATTTCAAATCCTGGACACCTACGTTGTCGAGCTTGTCAAGAAGCTCTTTCGAGCGTTCGTTGGCCTCCCTTCTCCCTCGGACATTTTCTTCTATAGTCGCTCGTGTCTGTCGATTTTCTTCTTCCAACTAAAGAGTGAAATGAATTTGGCTGCCTTCATGTAGTAATATCTACCAACCGTGGCGAGCCTTTCTCGAAGTCGCCGCGCTTCCGCCTCCAAGTGTGGAATCGTCCTAGCACAGATAGCAACGCGAGGATCAAGGCCTTCTTTCCATGCGTCGTTTCTCACTTCACCCGATGCTTTGCGGTCTTTCGCTTCAAGCACTATGCGATGTAGGTTATCAATATTTTCTTGTACATTGTAATCTTTGAATAGCTTGTCAAGGTCGCGCTGGGGGCAATCCTAAGTCTATTGGAGTATTAATGTATATCATAGTCTACATACAAAATTCTGTGCCTCAATGTAGTCTGCAATGCTATTAAACGTAGCTGAGGCACCATTCCTGTCCTCCTCGACGTAGGTTGGAAAGCATTCTGCAAAATCATCAAATCTGGGACCCTTGTAATCAGAATATGGAGTGCGCTCTAATTATGCCATTAGCTCACGTCCATTTGTGCGCTGAACGTTGCACTGCCAGCTGTAACGCTGAGTGGAAATGGGTCCACCGCCTGGTGCCAGACTGGTTATTAAACATTGGGAGAACGCGACGCGCTCAGTGTAATGTGACACGATGATAAAGATGTGACAGTCGCCTACTCGTCCAATGCTGCTGGTGTAGGCGACACATACTCGTCTGCCGCTTTCCCAGTCATGAATATCCCGACCCAAGATGCTGAAGTTGGCCAGGCACCGATGAGGCAACAGAGACCGCGGAGCTCTCTCTCGTCCTTCCTCTTCATCTGTCTTATGCTTTTCCTGCTCACTAGCCATGGTAGCGAAGAATTCCTTGCAAGGCACCATTATCAGGATGCTCTTCAAATTCTATCTTATCAACTTTCCAATTATACAGCCTGGCTGAATGGTACATCAGCAAACTTTACGGTCGTGCGCACTTAATTTCCTGTCTCATGACTGGATGCTGATACTTAGCCAGCCTGATAGGAAACCAGCAGTGGACTCTCTGTTGGAAGCATTCGATATACAAGGAAGAAGACTCAATCCTGAGCAGGAGTCTTACTTTCCCAACATCACCGGATTTATCCACGGCAAGCTGCGTTATTACAACATATCGTTACCGACTCTTAAGTCTCCCGGCGATGTCCCTGAAAAATCTTTGTTGGAGACTTACATATCAGGCTTTAATTTGACAGAAATGGAAGGGAGGCTAGGAAAATGGAACTGGGCGGCCTCCAACAATGTGGCCTTTAGCATAGTGGAGAAACCCGCAACAACGATGCGACACGATGTGAATTCACCAATAGACATGGCACTGATGCACGTATGCTCTATTTTATTACGTTTTATGAACTGAAGAGTAAAGAATGAAACAGGGGCGAATAGAGCTGATGGCTAACAATGAAGACTTGCGATTCGAATTTGAGGGGGTCCACCTCGTCTCAGAAGGGTCGATATTTGGCTTTGCTGCACCGAATGGGTACGTTATACAAGAACAAGAGGAATCCTGATTATTTAGCTATAGTAGGCAACCGATAGACATTCGGTTGTTGCCCTCAATAGTTCCCTCCGCAGTAAAAAATCAAACATCATTGTTAATTGAACCCGAACTGGTCGCACGTATACAGAAGCTAGAAGATCTGATCGATGCAGGCATCGTCGACTCAGACTCCTCGGGCAGTGGCGAGTGCATTATTTTTCCCCAATTATCATTTATTCATTTGTTCCCTTCCAGACGACACGCCAAAGACTGCATGTCGATTTGCATTGTATGCTCAAATTAAACCGGTCCCTGTACCAGCGAATTTGATGCAGGAATTAGAGGAAGAGATCAAAAAGCCAACAGGCAGCGCAACTGTAAATGTTCCGAAGCTGTCGATTAATGGCCTTCTTATTAGCAAAGAGTGTGGTGTTCTGTATCAGATCCATGATACGGAAGGTTTAAGGTCTGTCCATCTCTTTATTTACTTTTGAGAGCTAAAGTCATTGTCTCGTAGGTCGCAATCATTTTTCCGGAAAGTTACTACTTGTGCGCATTTGGTAAACCTCCTGTATACGTTTGCTAATTCTAAGCTAGATGCCGGATTGGCATCGCTAGCATACCTTGCGATGTTAATTCTTTTTAATCGTCAAGCAAAGAGAAGTCGTACACCTTCCGGGATATCCCGTATTTCTCGTTGGACATTCTTAACACAATCAACAATTGATGCAGTGTCGTTCGCGGGACATATCACGTTTGCCATCTTGGCGGAGGGTCGACCATCACTTTCACTGACTGCACCCGCCTTCCTGGCTTGCATGTTATTTATATATGAAGCGGTGCGTCCGGCTGATTTTTCAATGCTCATGTGTTACCTACTCCCCACGGCAGCAATTTTCAGTGTTGATATATCAAATTCAACTGCCAGAAAGTGTTGCAACCCCTACTCTGATTTCTTCGGTGACAACAGATGCTGCTCCGCGAGCGAATGAGACATCATCCAACCGATCGATAGGTACTACCTCGGAACCTGTACACCCATCCGCACAACAGTCTGTCCCTACGATCCAGCCTCTGCCGACTCCTGTAACACAGACAAACGCTTCACGGTCCTTTCTTTCTTTCCTCATCCATCATATCAGAACGGATGCACAAGCTCGTCTATGTAAGCTGCTATATTGCGCACTGTTCCTTCTTAACTTAGCGTTTGAAAGGGCTTCTACTATTCGTTTTTCTAACTGTCATTGTCCGTGTCATCCTGTCTCCATTGCTGTCGATAATTTTTGTCACCGCCGCATATTCCTCTATATGGCTGCCCCAAATCGTGAGATCGGCGCGTCGAGGACGGACTAGTGGACTGGCGAACGAATACATCTTCGGAACGACCATCTGTCGCCTCTACTTCCTCTTATGTGAGCAGAATGATTGTCGCCTTATAAAAATGGCTTGACGTTAATCTCAGATTTCTTGACATGCCCGAAAAACGTTTTGGAAATACCACCGCGACGTATGTGTTATCTTTCGTCTTCCATTTCACCTACTGATTTCAAGTTTAGGGTGGACACCACTACTGGCCTCTTTAGTTCTTCTTCAAGCCATAACTATCCTACTTCAGGAATGGCTGGGAGCTTCATTTTTTCTTCCCCGTCGGGTAAGCATTTCATGCCGTGATGGTAACAAAGCGGGGCTGACGCTGGAGGGCGCTAGTACGCTGCATCACAAGGGTATAATTATCATCCACCAATTCCTATGCCCGACCCGGAATCTCCTGAGCAGACCCTGGGAGATTGCGCCATTTGCATGGATGCGATAACGGCTGAGCCACAGACATCGCCGCGGTATTCCCACTCTGCCGATGAGAAAGATGGTCACGGACCAGGGCCCAGCAGCACAGCAAGACGTAAAGGAAGCATTGGAGGCACGAGTGCCAGCACGCTTCTAAGCGCAATGCAAAGAGGTGCATCTTCCAAGAAAGTATACAGCCTTGCACCGTGTCATCATCTATTCGTAAGTGCACAGCCTTACTTGCCGTAGACTTCCTCTGACGTCGCTTAATGATGAAGCATACCGAATGTCTGGAACAGGTCCGTGCTTTTCTCCATTGCTTTTTGTTGATTAACAGGCTGATCGGGTATGCATGACCAGTGGCTTGCAATAAAAGTGCGTATGGCCGTAGGGAAACGCGTGTGAACGTGATAACTAAGACCTTCCAGAATATTTGCCCTCAGTGTCGCCGGCCCTTGCCTCCCATGTGATGGGCTGACGCTCGGCGCTGAACAGCTGGATAGTAGCTGATACTGTACAACATAGTTAGTAATAGACATCAAGCACTTGGATGATCATGATTAGACCTGAGTGACGTGGAATCGGCAATCGGTGCTGAGCGCTGAGGGTGCGACGCATAATGACAATAGCATGTGTGCCAAATAGTTATCTATGCTGCTAATTTACACCATAAATAATTACAGGTTCTTTTTACAATCCGTCGGAAGGGTATGGAATACAAGAGTACTTTAGATCGCTACAGCATGGCATCTGTATAAATTGGATGTTGTTTGCGCCATTGGACGATCATTTCAACGCTAATCATCTTGATCCCAAAGCGGTCGGCGAACGCCCGACAGTCATCGGCGCGAGCCATCGTGCCCAGATGATCGTCGTTAACGATTTCGCAGAGAATGCCAGCGGGGTGCTGACCAGTCAAAAGACAAAGGTCAAGGGCACTCTCAGTGTGCCCCTTGCGCGTGGAAACTCCACCGTCGCGAGCCCGAAGCGGAACTAAATGACCCGGACGAATGAAATCCACAGCGGCCGAGTTTGGCGAGGCCAGAGCACGGGCAGTAAGAGCCCTATCATGCGCCGAAATGCCGGTAGTTGTCCCTAAGTTTCGCAGGAGGTCGTTGAGTGGATGGACACAAGGTATGGAGAAAACGGTAGAACATGCCCGAAGTTTGCAGAGAGAATGAACAAATTATTCACAAGATCGAAAACGTACCGTGTTTGTAGTCGACGGTGACACCGTATGCTGTACGACGAGGGTCCTGGTTGTCTTCGACCATCATCGGTATTTTTAGCTCTTCAAAGCGTTTGCTCGGGAGTGCGACACAGATGTAACCACTGTTGCGATGGTTAATATGACACCTTGCTCATTAAGTAAGTCTATCACTTCCCTGGTATGTTTGATCATCCAAGCCATTTTCTCTGTACTGCATTGACTAGCGGCGATAATCAAGTCGCCCTCGTTCTCGCGGTTCTTGTCATCCATAACGACGACGAATTCTCCTGCCGCAAAGGCCCTCAGAGCCTCTTCCATCAGATCAAAGGCGAAAGAAGCGCGCTTGGGCGCATCGTAAACACGCTTAGGAGACCACGTCTGCTGGGTACCCGCTGGCATGAGCGGATCGTGCAGTAGGGGTCCAGGAGGTAGAAGGGCTGGGGCCATTGAAGTAAAGAGATACTGAGGACAGTAGAGGATTGGTTAATATGTAAGTAAGGAGGTACTTTACCGCGGGTACACAGCCGGACGCGTAACCGAGCAGAAAAGCCGAGCCGGCAATCGCGGAACAAGCCGGTTTGCAGCCGTCATTTTTATTGGGAGGCGTGTTTCCGATTCTTCGTCCTCTCCCTCCTCTGCGCGCTTGCGTACAGAGCTCGATTCTATAACCCAGCTGTGTCCTAGACTTTAGACATTCACATCTACAACCTCAATAATGTCCAGCTCTCTTTCTGCTAAGTGGGACTCCAGGTTGGTTTTCTATCCGCCCGCAACATCAACACCTCGCATCCTAATTTTGTATGCCCAGGTATGCCGGGCCTGTCCCCCACGACACTTCCTACTATGCCAAGTGTATGCTTGGTGGTGTCCTCGCCTGCGGTTTCACCCATGCTGGCATCACTCCTCTCGATGTCGCAAAATGTAACATGCAGGTACGTCCAAACGTTTAGCGCATATATATGCTCTTTATTCACAAATCTAAAAATTTCAAGGTCAATCCCACGAAATACCAGGGTCTTAACCAAGGTCTCAAGCTGCTCGTCAAGGAAGAGGGTACAAAGGGTATCTGGAAGGGAGTTGGCCCTACTTTTGTTGGCTACTCCTTCCAGGGGATGTTCAAATATGGTCTATATGAAGTGTTCAAGGATTTCTACTCAAACTTGGCTGGTGAAGAAGCCGCTCAAAAGTACAAGCCTGCTATCTGGCTTGTTGGGTCTGCTTCGGCAGAAGTTTTTGCCGATATCGCCCTTTGTCCATTTGAGATGACCAAGGTCAAAATCCAGACGAGTCCTACCGGTACCTTCCCCATCCCCTTCGGTGCTGCTCTCAAGGAGATGAGCAGGACCAAGGCTGAGACTCGCTACCCTTTCGGTTCTTTGGTCCCCCTCTGGTCTCGTCAGGTGAGGGGCGAGCATAATGACCTAGCGCGATCGTAGCTAACGCTCTTTTCTAAGATCCCTTACACTATGGCCAAGTTCTTCTTCTTCGAGAAGATTGTGCAACTCTTCTACACTCACGTCTTCACTGAACCCAAAGAGACGTACGGCAAGACGACTCAGCTTGGTGTCACGTTCACATCTGGATATCTTGCTGGTGTCGTTTGTGCTATTGTCTCACATCCCGCTGACTCTCTCGTCTCCCAACTTGGAAAGTCTGAGAATAAGGGCAAGTCCTTCGGCACTATCGCCAGTGAAGTTGGTATTGCCAACTTGTGCACCAAGGGTCTTGGTACCAGGGTTATTATGATTGGCACTTTAACTGGCTTCCAATGGTGGATCTATGACACCTTCAAGGCAACGATGGGTATGGGGACAACAGGCGGCAAGTAAATGTACAGACCACCCCAAAATGTATATATACAGTGGGTATCCTGTATGGCTTCAACTACGTCTGGTTCTAACCGAGCATTGCTTGCAGGATGCGGACTTGATTATTCCACATACTTCCAGGAGGGCGTCAGATTACCTTTACATAGATCGTAGTTTAATGATACCTCGAATGACTAGACAGCTGAGGTGCATGTACAGAGCTAAACAATGGAACACTAATGCGTTGGTCATCGCATCAGGAAGGCGGTGTAAATGCCTTGACGATACGCAGTCCGTCGAGGGCTTGCCGCAGTAAGTCTGAAGTAATAAATACGGTAAGACATACCCGTTCTTACTATTACCGACGAAAGAAATGAGCTTGGACGAAAACTTATTTACCCTCCACTTTACACAGAACAAAGCCAACCCAAATGTCATAGATCTCATGGATCCCTCTGGGACAGCCCACTATCGAAGACACCGTATACCTGGCCAGACATACAAAGTCGAAGTATATGGTGTGCATCCTTCACGTATACGCCTCAACACGTCATTACTCTAATTTAGATCCTATGTCTGAGGCGCTGCTGGCTGCGGCAATGGGGCCGGCTGCCTCCAGCAAGCACAAGACACTAGAGCTTTATAATCCGACGATAGCAATTGAGTTGAAATATACAGGAACACTTGCTTTTCGCTGGTCATTTAAGTGGGAAGAGTAAGTCTCACGCGGTATCGTAACGTTATTTACTTGAATGTCACTTTCTTGGTGTTAATCCAATAGGTATGATTACGAGTGGAAACGGGAAGAATGCTATATGGTCCGCAAACCCGATCCTCCCGTACTGGTTGCTGTGACGAGAGAGCCGGCTGGTAAAATCAAAACGACCACCATGCAGATACTTGACTACAATCTCAACCGGTGAGTAAGCTTCACGACATCATCCTTATGATGTTACTGGACGAGTAGGGTGAATAGATTTGAGATTAATGATCGTAAAGGTCTTGAGATCGTCATTATTACCGCACTCCTTACTTTCCAAGACTTCAATGAACCCAACTCGTCTGAACCTGCGGCGAAGGGCAGGAAAGTATCGGATAGCCGCGGGGTTACGACTGCGAATTTACCCCCTCGGGTTGCAACCTCTCCCATGATTGAACTGGGGCCACCCCCGCCACCGCCTCCTAAGCCTGCGCCCAAGAAAGGAATAGACAGAATAGCTGAGATACAGGCTATGCGTGGTGAAATCAACGAGGTGGTGGTTGAAGACGAGGGGGTCGTGCCAGACTATGCTCAATATTGCTTCAACCTGCTTCAGGTAAGTCGTGTTTGCCGGTGGAGACTTGGGTTGTTCAAGCAATAGTTTAGGACGACGCCATGCTGTTTATCATGGTAAAATCCGCCAGCGCCGAACAGGTGCCTAAGCTTCTTCAAGTTGTGGAAGAGGCCAAACGGCTCAGGCACAAAAATGGTCAAGCTGTCCTATCATTATATATGCCAGGAGGGGGACTGATAATCTGTTTAGGTCTGGGTGACGATGAACTGCACCAGTATGTCTTATATGACACTGAACGTCAGAAGGGACCGAGAATTATCAATTTGGATGACGATAACCACAATAGAAACAAGGACAAGTATAAGCCACCGAGCAGTCTTATTGTCCACCTAAGCAAGATACCCATGCCAGAGCTGCAGCCTAAGGCACATCAGAACGAACGAAGGGGCAAGGAGGAAAGCAGAAGAGAGGCGGATAGGAAGCAGTACAGCGACGGTGAAAATGGTATGTAAAGACAGGTCTGACGGTCGACGAATAACGGGTTCTGATGCTATTCCAACTAGCTTCCTCGTCGCTATCAGTGCCCAAGTCAAATTTCCTGGCGCGTCGAAAAGCATCGTCCTCGTCACTAGCCCAGACTAATCAGCCTCATAGCCATTCGCCATCCGCAAACTCTGAACCAAGCCCTCCATACCCTATTGTTGCTGGTTCTAGTAATCAGCATCCATCATACCCTCACAAAGTGAAATCGAGTCGTTCAGTTCCCAACACCCATGTACATTACGATGGACGGTCGACCTCGCCAGTGCCACCGCCACCCCAGCCACAGCCTTCACAGAGACCAACTGTAACGAGTTTGTTCGATATCCTCAGGCGGTAATACTATTGGGTTCTATTACAGTGCTATATATTTCTGGTATTAGCCCAACACGTTATTTATGTACAGTATCTGCATACTCGGGCCTTATACTGTTTCATGCTTGTAATTCATCATTAAAACGAATGGAAGTGGCATCCGAAGAAAAGGCCTCAAAGGCAGCCTGATAATCCTCATGGAGAAAATAACGCGATACTACCGCGGTTCCTTATGGTTGTCTTTCGCTGC
Source organism: Amanita polypyramis BW_CC (assembly GCA_001691755.2). NCBI lineage: Eukaryota > Fungi > Basidiomycota > Agaricomycetes > Agaricales > Amanitaceae > Amanita > Amanita polypyramis. The sequence goes on along the minus strand of JNHY02000019.1, from coordinate 32,866 downwards.
CGTCTGACCGGCTCCTTCCGCGAATCCCTTCAGTACACCCATTAGTGCACCGTTGAGATTGCCAGCTATGAAGTTCGCCAGATCTGACCCAGCGGCTAATGTCTCTACCCCTTTTGCCGCAATATCCCAAGTGGTATTAGTTCTAGCTCCTGAGTGAGCACCTGCTACCGTCATCATGGCAGCCTTGAGCGAATCAAGTTCGTTCAAGACTTCGACGCCAACTGTTCTAGCCCATACGATGGGCTCTATGTCGGTGGAATATACTTTATGAAGTTTATCCACGGTGGAGAGCATGATATGATTTTGCAGGTATCTTTCCCTGGCATACGGTAGAAGGGCCGTATATGAACCTGGAGCGGAATATCAGGGCTTCCCAAGGTTGAGTTCCATATAAGATACAAACCAATATCACTGCCTGATGTAATGGCGTTGTCAATGCATTTAGCCAAGCACTCTACATCGGCAAGGCCTAAATTCAGTCCCTGCCCTGCTAGAGGGTGGATCGTATGCGCAGCATCTCCTACGAGCACAGTGCGCGCACCCGCACCTTCACCGAGGTAGCTATCCGTGTGATTATATCGGAGAAAGAAAGATGCAATTGTGCCTGATTGTATGTCGGTCACATGGGGTGGGACAGCTTTAGAATCTGTTGGAGGGACGACATCGACCTTTAAAGTTCTGACAATAGCGGAAGCGTAAGCTGAGTTGGAATCGATTGCATGGAATTTTTCCCGTAAGAGGATTTCTTCAACAAGTTCCGGGTGACCCAAGGGTTTTCCGGAAGAGAATGCTTCTACGATGCGGTCGTGCAGATATTCTATAGACACAGTAGGTAGTCTGAATGCTGCATTGATCATACATGCGAGGACTGCCGGCTCTGAACCAAGCAATCCTTTGGCTATATGTGGTCTGGTTGACCAAACGAGTGAAGATGCTGTAGGCGAGAGGGGTAAAAACGCAATTGGACCCGTAGGCAAAAAGCGTTGGTATGCTATTGTATTTGGGCCTTCAAATCCTCCCCGCGGATGGTGAAACATGGTCGCAACGATGGCTTGTGTCTCGTAGGACCATCCATAAGACGAAATGTTTGCATATGCTCTTACGGGTGAATTGAGGCCATCTGCTCCCACCTTGAATGCCTTTCAGTACACATGTCTCATCAGTAAAGCACAGAATTACCAATAGTCTCGCCCTTAAGGTCCTGTTATTATCCAAGTGAACCAGCGGCCAACTACCTTTCTCTTCGGCATCCCTTACGATAGAACTGACTTTAGTTTTATCCAATAGCTCAACACCACCATAATGCTTTAGGTGCCGAAGGAGAGCGCGTTGTAAATTCAGGTTTTCTACGAGTTGCGCCATCCCAAGCTCAGGTTTGTGCAAGCCCATTTCGGACGCGTCAAAGCTAATGCGGGCACCTGATACCCCGTCCCATACCTGAATAAGGTCACAATGAAGTGGCCTGAATATAATGTAAGAAATTAGGTACCTGCACTTGTTCAACAGCACCTGTCCGTGTCGTGTCAACGAAGTCCCAGGCACCAATCACTATTCCAACATTATAAGAAACTATGCAGATGCTCAGTCAACTAGGTTATACCGTTCAGAAACGACTGTGATGCATTAGTCAACGAACTGACGCGGTTGGAAAACATGTTGGACGGCATTGCCCAGCCATGGACCTTGGCCAAATCACCAGCTTCAACGAGTGCAACACGGAAATTCTGGCGTACATGGCTGGATGCACCTATTCATGAGGGCCTCAACCAGTGTGAACAAATTGTATGCGGGATACAGACTTAGAGCGCTCGCGAAGGCGAGACCCACTGGCCCCCCTCCTACTATGACGACGTCATATTCCTCAGCAGGATTGGACGCTGTCGATGAGTACCGAGAGAATGGCCGCGGTGGCCTTGAGGTTGTAACAAGGAAACGGCAAGAACGCGTTGCTGAGGCAAAGGCCATAGCGGAAGGCGCCACGTGCCAAATGATAATAATACTCCGTAGCTACTTTATCGTCATCTCCCAGCAGCTGGTGAGTCCCCTCTGACATGTCGGTTCCCCCCGTCTCAGCTGCCCAAGCCATTGGCGAGTATCTTCAAAGCCCAGATGACCTTGCCAAAGTTGCTGCATTCAGAAAGAAGCTGGAAAAGGAGAAGGCATCCATAGACACGCGACTCAAGAACGATGTTAAGGAGCAGCTGATCGCTACACGAGAAGGGCTACGGAGACTGCTCAGCACGAGGGATAACGTACAGGCAATCAAGGATGAAATGGTCAATGTGGAGAAAGAATGTAATGACCCTCAGATTGACGTTCCTACCTTCGACCAGATCAGTAGAGTAGGTGTTCATCTATTCCGGCGCCGGACACTGTCTGGACATCTATCATAGGTATCCATGGTACACCGTAACTTTCAGTCCACGGAAGAGATGGTCGACAACTTGCTTTCAATGGCTGCAAAGCTCGACGATATTGAGAATATGTTAGCTGCAGACACGGAAGACATTTTGGGACCAGCACCAAATCTTCTAGTCACTCATTACCATCTGAATCAACTCGAGGGCTTCCGCAATCAAACAATGCATGAGGCGAAAAAAGCTTCTGCTAGCTCTCGCGCAACGTTGGCTCGGTGGTTCGAACGCCTAAATGGTGACATTGAAGCTTTCGACTCCTACATAGTTGAATTGGCAAAGAATATCTTGAACCTCGTCCGGGGAGGTCACGCGGATGTTGTCGTTCGGTTGATTAAGATTGCCGAAATGGAAGGTAAAGAGGACGAAAAGGCGAGTATAAGCAATATGCACGCGGATTAGATTCGTGTTTGACAAACGACAAGGCAATAGCTATCCGTCTGTTGAAAAAGGCGGCTAAAATGGATGCTGCATCGAAATTTAAGTCGCTTCAAGCAAATGCCCGCGTTCTCAAACATTATCGGTCAAAAATCATGAAAGCCATGTCAGAGTCTATACGGGAAAAGTTTGAAGAAGCACACAGACTTCATGAAGGAAACCCTCTCGGTTTCATAGAAAACCTCCAATGGGTTTATCAAGACTTGATCCGTATCGAGGGCGACGTGGTCCCTTGTTTCCCTCCGGAATATGGGATTTATTCTCACTACGTCCGAGAATACCATAAATCACTTAATTCCGTAGTTAAGCAGCTCGTCGCTTCAGAATTAGAAGCAAACGCTCTTCTCGTTCTCTTCGACTGGCTCAAGGAGTATAAACAGAGCATGAAAGACCTAAATATACCACCCGAGCTCCTCGACCCACCGCTGCTTGACGGAAACGAACAGCAACTGATCGAGGACTACTTGCAAGTTATTGTCCGGAAGTTGGACGAATGGTCCACCAATCTGATCATAACGGAGGTTGAACAATTCACAAAACGTGACGAGCCACCAGAGGTTGACAATGATGGCCAATATGGAACTCAGGCCGCCGTTATCCTGTTCCAAATGGTCAATCAACAGGTCGATCTTGCGGCAGAAAGTGGTCAAGGTGCTATTCTCGCTCGCGTTGTAGGAGAGGTCAACAGAGTAATGCGTGGAATACAAGATCAGTGGGTCAAACTTGTTGAGGCCGAATTCAAGAAGCAAGTGGAAAAGCCTGAAGAAGCAGCAGGAGGCTTGGTAGAATATTGTATTGCTCTCGCCAACGACCAAGTGAAATCCGCGGACTACTCTGAGGCGTTACTGGGGCGCCTTGACCCACTGGTATCCGAAAAGTACAGAGTGCCGATCAATGAGCGTCTAAACGACGCCATTGACGGGTACCTTGATGTAGCCAAGAAATGCACCCAGACGCTCATCGATATCATCTTCAACGATCTAAAGCCGGCTACTAAAGCACTATTCCAGGTATCATGGTACGACGGTAGCATGCGTCAAATCGCCGAAACCATGCGGGACTACATGTCTGACTTCCAATCATACCTAAATCCAACTTTGTTTGACCTGCTTACCGAAGATCTTATTGATGCATTACTGGTTGTATACCTAAACGCTCTCGCGAACTCGTCAAAACTCCGAATACCGGCTGCTGCAGAACGAATGAAAGAAGACATCGACGACTTGTACGGCTTGTTCAAGTCTTTCAAACAAGTAAAGGAGTTGGAGAAATCTTTCGAAGTGCTGGAGATGGTACTCGCACTCTTGGGGGCGTCTAAAGACATTGTCTTCTTGTCATATTGGTCGTTTGCAAAGGTTCACGGACCTAATATTGCCTTCGTCGAAGGTCTGATGAAATCCCGAGGCGATTTCGATCGCTCAACTGTCAGTGAAGTTATGGAGAGCATTAAACGTAAGGTAAAGGACGAAGGCATAACGGATCGTAGGTCTATTCATTTAAGAGCCCTTTTGACCCATAAAATGACTATTCTTTGCAGCCTCTGAGCCGACAATTATGAAGAAGGTTGCTGTTCAAAATGCATTTTCACGCTTTCTACGAACATAAACTATAGCACCCTATTTTTTTATCATTGGGACTTCTATCTGTAACTGACATACATTGGCTTGTAGAATTGTAGTGTTATAATGTTTAATATAATCATATACGGATTCTAAGCCGTCATCCTCAGTCGGTCTTTGCTTTGCTCGACTCAGAAGCTTCCTGGGATCTGTCGGGAAGAGCTGCAGCCAGTTCATCGACCTTTCTGAACTGCCACGGAAAGCGTGACGGGTAGAGAAATGGCCGCAAGTCAAATCCTTCATGCAGATATTAAGATTAGTAGCGTCAAAGATAAACTAAAATTCGGAAATTTACTGTTGTCGTCAGGGCTATAAGACTCGGCATGATATGAAGGCGTTAAAGTCGTCATCTTGTGCCTATTTCTCGCATATTCGAAGAAGAATAACTTGACTTTCTCCGCGATCTGGTAAATCAAGGTGATCTAACTCCATCCCAGACCGTATACACACACCTGTGTCGGGGAGAGGGTATGACCCCACTCGTGAACGAGCTTAGTGAACATGCTATAAGGCCCGCATTTCTCGACCTTCCGTAGCCGTCCAAATACCGATAATTCGTCATACGTCATACCCATGTCAGCCTTAGAACAAAGTTAATAAAACGGTACAAATAGCAACACGCAGGGTACCTCGTCAGATTGAACATAGGTCTCCGTAATTGGCTCCAGTTCCGCAGTTGGGACCGCAGTCAAAAAGCTGCGTAATGAAGTCATGGACTAATTATCCTGTGATAAGTCTCAAAACTGACTCATTCAAGATCGGCAAGTCGAATGCATCTCTCGCGTATGCAATGAACCTCTTGAGATCCGTTTTACTAACGCTACCGATGGGATTTATATCGGCTGATGAGATAAACGCGAGTTCAATTTGATGAGAATTAAACTGAGTCCGAAGCAATCACCTGAGGAGCAGTCGTACTTGGTCAAATAACCTCGTAAACTAATCCTTGGTCAATCTTGATCAGGAAGCCAGATTGACCTTGCAATCGTACCTTTCATCGACGTTCGCACTACCCAAGACCAGTAAGCCACCGCTCCTGCCTCTGATCCAAGGCAGCAGCTGTGCAAACATATAAGAAAGTACCATTCGTAACCTAGCCTGACTTAAAATAAAGAGACAGCACGGAGTCCCTTGCAGTTAGCGCACCTGTATATTCTGCAGAGCTAGATTCTCGGTACTGGAACCGCCATGAGTACGAAACCGTGGTCGCATTCCAGTGACAAATGAGAACAGGTTATGGATTGCAGCAACGACAGTATCCATATTCAAATCGGTGTGGTAACTGCACATGGTCAACGTAGATGTCAGAGGAGATAACTCGAAATCGACCTTCCAATGGCCTCCGAAAGAGCCTTTGCACGTTGGCGCGTCTGTGCGCTGGAATTAACTGTACCCATATAGCAAGTGTGGAAGATCCTGTTCCCAAACTCTCGTGGATCGGTAGGTGTATAGTCCGAATCACTCGGTTCTCCAACAATGCGCCTTGCGTCCGTGATAACCAGTGTATCTGTAAAGCGTCACCTTTTCTTTCCCCCGCCTGACATGAACTGAACGCACCTCCTGCTCGAGCTTTTTCAGACACAAGGTGACACATCGAGTGCACGATGACAGCTGTCGCGCAACTATCGATACCCCCACTCAAAGGTAGGAAATATCCCTGAGTTCGTGAACGGCGCATGTAATCCCACAGCCAGCATGCGGGCCCGAGCCTGTGAGACAATCAGCGTCAATCTACAGAAAGGAAATAAAGATTTACGAACGCTATTTCTTCTTCTGGCCTATGATAACGGACTTCAACTTGTTTTGTCCCAACGAGTTTGGATGATTTTTCTTCCTTGAATTCCTCGTATCCCCCGGTACTCAGAGCAAATGGAACTTCAATCCTGTGATACCTTTCTGCTTCAGCCGCTTGCATGTTCCTGCTACTTGAGACGCGGTGTGCTCGGACGTCCTCAAGATCAATGGTAGCGGTAACAACTTCAACGTCATTGAGAGAAAACTGGGATCCTTGTGCAACTATCCTCCCATTTACAGCTATCATGGCACATCCGTCGTAATATAGACGATCCCCGTCGCAACCTTGCTGATTAGCATACAAATATATGCCGCCGAGCTTATCAAAAGTTATTGTCAGCGCAGATATTATTGTTGAATTCCATCACCTTTGTAGTAGCTTCTTTGATGAGTTCTACCCGTGTGTGCAATTTCCGTAGTTCATGGTGACTACCACTGGAATTTGTGAAAATTTCAACACCGTCAAGACCCATAAGGATATGCGGACTAAACCGAGGATAAGTCAGCAAGCAGAGAGCGATTACAACCTACCTAGCTGGAATGAATAGTTCTTCGCACAACTCGACACCGATGCAAGTATCGATAGTGCTAATCACGGCATCTCCAAACGGTACTTTAGTCTACGCAAAATTTCAACCTAAATCCAAGAAAGTAGGAGTCATTTACCTGGTCAGTGACTGCTTGGATCATTCTCGGGAGATAATGATCCTCCCATTGGCGATGCTTTTTCCAAGGTGTGAAATGGCGGAGCTCACGGTAGTTACCACCATTAGCCAACCACATTTTCGGTCGAATAAGTAGGATTCTGCGGTTGTGAATGATGACGCGGCAGTTATACTTGACACCCTTGTGGATGATAGGCCTAGAAATGCACGCAAGTGGGTATAAATGACTGGGGATCTTAATAAATGGACTCACATTCCAATATCGCATACGATTCCTACAGTCGCGTCGGAAGCCAGGATCTTAGCGAGTAGCTCCCAGGAATGAAGTACGGTGTCGCCTATATAGACTGTAAAAAGAATTAGTCGGGGGAAAGTCGGGCGACACGCGCCTTCGAGGAAGTGATCCAGACAGCCATATCCACTTATGTCCGTAAGTAGAAGATTAAAAATGAATATCTGTTACTTACGGTACTTCAAGCTCGGGTCCAACTCGTAAAGTCGCACCTCGTTTCTTCGCTATTTCTATGCTCTGCAAAATGCGCTCGAGATTGCCCTTCAGTGGAATCAAAATTAACTAGTTTCAATGTGCGGATCGCGCTCACATCGAAATCGAGAGCCCATTGATTCAGCGAGCTATCGCTGAATCAGTTTTAGGACCTTAGTGGCAAAGAGATTCACCGACCAACTAGGAGGAATAGATCGGTAAGAGGGGCAGATCTAGTCAGGAAAGCTCACGTTGCAACAGTAACAAAATGACCCATGTTCAACGTTCGGCGCTCTCTCACGTTGGGTCTTAGTGTCGCAATCGATTGGATGTCATTGTACCCAGGGATTTGAACAGGCATTATACGACAGCAACAGGATATGTAGATAGTACAACAACTAATACAATACAACTAGTACTATCTCAATTCGATGTGGCATACGAAGGGGGTGCTAGACTCTGAATCGGTCGGATGCCCAGAAGGATGTGAATGGTGTTACTCACCGGGTGATTTGGTGACATTTTGTAAAATAGTAACGAGTGACGACCTCTCTTCCTCACTGAGCATATCTGCAAGGCGTGCAAATCCATCTATAGTGACTTTTCGGTTTTCTCTAAGGAGCTCCGCAAAACTTCGCGCGAGATGATCGGCGCGCAGTTGGCTTAAAGTTTGTGTTAGGTCCAGTTGCTCCAGAATCTCGGCCATCTCGTGATAGCTCGTGTCGGGCTGGATCGATGCCAAGGTGTCAATGAGTCTCGAGCGGTACTCGTAAGAGGCACCAGGGCTAGCTTCAGCGAGCGCTTGCAGTGCTCTAGAGCGGGTCAGGCGAGCTCTAAGGGCCCAGTAGAAATGTCGGCGCGCGTCACGCCAAGACATAGGCTTAGCACAACCCTTCGCTTCCATTCGCCCTGTGCGACTACAATAAAAATGAACGTCAGTTCGACTAGCTGGGTGGCAAGACATACTCGTGCAGATCAGCAAATAAAAGAGCAATTTGCCTGTAAGTTTGTTGCAGGAATGTCTCCCTTTTCGCGAGGTCTGCTGATGCTGCAGAACGCTCTTCTTCTGATTTTGACGAATCATTACTGTCACGCTTGAGTGTCGCATATGTAGCATCGAGCCTGTCCATCAGATTTTGCATCTTTTCACGCCGTAATTTCACTTCTATTATGCCTTCCGGTTCCAGAACACCGGCGCGAGCGTCGACATCGGCGTACATCTCCATCTGTTCAGCATTAATAGAAGGATCAAGGACCACCCAAGCACCACCACGCAGCTCGCCGTTGGGTACGATGTACACAAAGGCTGGTTGTTTGTAGCTGGAAAGACCATCGACTATCTTTGCACCTTGTTTCAATACCTCATCGTACATGTCTTGTTGACCGCCGGAGAATCCTCGCCAATTGGCAAAAATGATTAGAGGTAAGCCTTCTCGGTTGAAGTCGAAGATAGCTTGAGCGGTCTTGTAAGCTGAATTTGGATACCATACTTGACCAGCCTCCATAATCCGCTGCTCGAAGGAAGTCGGGTTTGCTGGATCTGCAGGGACGATACGTTCGATGGTCCGAGTTTCAACTGCGATAATGCCCATTGGAATACCGCCTAGACGCGCGCGACCAACAACTACTGTCTGTGCCCATCCCCCTAGAGTCTCTTGGAAGGACCCCTTGTCGAAGAAACCGCTCAACCATTCCGCTGTGTTTTCGTCCGTCTTGCCTTCGATGAACCAACGAGGGTCGTAAGGGCCTTTGGGGGGTACATAGGTGATATCTCTGTCCCAGGTGTCCGATGTCTCACATATGGGTAATGACGCATGTTTCACCTCAGGCACATATGAGAGCCATTCTAAGATTTGGGTAGCTCCTTGTAAGTCACTGTTAGCTGTTAAATGTGATATGCCGTTCTTGAACATGATTTGTGTGCCACCCAACTGAAGGTTGGAGGTATAGACTTCGCGGCCTAGAACTTTGTTCAAGGCGGGTGCACCAGTAAGGATTATTGGCTGTCCTTCTACCTGAACGGCTCGCTCTCCAAGGCGTACAAGGTAAGCGCCAATTCCAACGGAACGGGCGGTGATAAGTGTGATCGTAAATATGTCGTCATACGCGCGAGACGTTTCGCCAGCAATAAGACCAGATCCTTTCAAGCATTCAACCCCGAGACCGTCCTGCAGACCAATTATTGCTTCAATCTTGTGTCGGCGTTCACCTTGCTCCTCGATCTCAGTGGTTTGTACAATATTTTTGCCCTTTTCTTGCATTTTGAGGTAGTTTTCTGGCGTTAGATATAGATATTCAATGCCTTTCTCGGGGCGTCCATCTTCGTTCCATGCAACGGAAAATAGGTGAAGAACTTCCTCTGCTAAACCTATTCGGGCACCGGAATTGGCCGACAAGTAAATACGAGGAAGCCCTTGCTCACGAGCGTACTGCGTGACAAGATAGAAAAACTGATCTTCCGTCGGACCAAATGAACCAATCTTGTATGTAATATCATTGGAAACCACCACAACTTTTCTTCCAAGAGGATATTCAGGTGTCCGGAGTGTGAATACCCATGCAACCATTCCGAATGTATTGTTTCCCGGTGCCCTATCCACTTCTGTGAGCTGGTCATGCTCATCCAAGACAAGTTCCTTGGATTCCAGGAAGGCCTTCGGCAGGACGGCAGATGGGTTAGTTTCCCGTGCCTTTACCCACACGTTGTGCAGTGCCTTTGAGAAGAGTTCGGGGAAGTCGTATACATAAGTAGTGCCAACCAAGTGAGCCTGATACCTCTTCGGCTGAAGAGAACCTTTTGTGGGATAAGGATAATGGACTGGCTGCAGATGCAATGATCCTTTTTCTCCTATGGACTTCAGGATAGTAGTGCCCTTATCCGTCGTGATTTCCTGATAGCCATGGTAGTTGACAATAAATCCGGAGACGTTTTCGATGATACAACGTATGGGTGTTACATTCCCTTCGCTGTCTTCGAGGGCGATCCTAATTTCTGAGCCTGTAACATGGAGGCGCCATAGACGTTTTCCATGACGCTCAATAAAACCGGATATAGCTTGGAGAACATCTTCATAGGTGACAGGAAGATTGTAAACGAAATTCATGAAAATATGATTACAATCTGCATTGCGACGTTGAGCACTGACAATTTCGAGGGCATCCAAGACGCCGGTAACTAGACGATCCGTTTCGGAAACGAGGTACTCGGCCATACTCATGGAACCACGTATACGGCCTGGTCGCACTAAAGCACGGATGAAGAAACGATTATCCAGTTGATTTCCGTGAGCTACAGCATGGTAAATATGGATTTGTTTCGCTTCAACGAAACAGGGTTTGAGGTTATAATTCGAGAGTCGGCTTAGTTCTAGCTGGTAGGCGAGAGCGGGCTCGACGTTGCGGATAGCTTGTTCTTCGCCCCAGTTACCTCCCATATCTCGCAAAGTAGAGTAGACAGGATAATGTCCGGGACGACAGATGAGAACGGAGACTCGGCGAACACCATGCCTATTGAGAATATCGCGCTGCGAATTGACGAATTCATGTATGTCCTTGTTCCATTCATCTTCAGCCTTATCGTCTTCTGGGTTAAAGATTCGAAGAGCGACATTAACAACATTGGGAGGTTGACTGTTTGAACCATAGCGTACTCGAAACTCTCGTTCATCGAACTCAGGAAGTGAAGAGACAACTTTGTCAAATCCTCGTGAAAGTGTTGCAAAATTAGGGAACGAGGTGATAGCCCCTGTCCTCGTCGGTTGCGCTTGACTGCGATTGATTAGGTACGTTAAGTCACTGACAGAGGCAGTTCTCCGTGATTGGCTGCAAATATAATGAGTCACATTCGATAAGCATGAAAATATTCTTGCTCACTCAACGCCTAACTGAGGGGTCGAAGGGGGAGAGTGGGTTCTTCCCAAATTAAAACGCCAAGTTAAAATGCTTGGTACCTCTCCATCGTCTAAGGCATCGCCCTCTTCATAGTCGATGGAAAGTAGATTGTAAGCACGATATGCTCGCCGCACATAAACCTCAAAGGCGGCTTAATCTATAATTAAAACAGTAACCCTCCAGATCACTGGAGGCCCACTCACCAAGCGTCACCATAGGGTCTGAGTGGTTGAAGAACGCAGGGAGGACGTCATATACAGTGTAATGCGAGTCGCTAAGTTCCCGGAGTACTTCCGTGGCGGGAGTCCTAGCAACAAAAAAAAAAAATTAAAGAAGTCTCAAAAATGTCAATGGAGGAGATTGCATTACCTTGGTCCATTCACAGTCTCGCCATAATACCTGTTAGAAACGGAATTCTGCAAAATCTTTTCCATTTGCTCCTTGCGCTCTTCGTAGGAAGGCATTTGCCCAAGAATAAGAACTTCGCGTGCCTTCAGAGACACTTGCGTTGACGATCTTAGTTGATTTACAAACATTAATAGAGAAAATAACAGAGAAGGCGTACGCACTTCGCTTCCAAGGCTGCCAGGTCTTGAATTGCCTTGTACAACTCACTCTCTGGATTAGATATGTTGAATCCACTGGACTTGACATGATCCAGCAGTGCGAGAACTAGTTTCGCCTTGCTCTGTGCCTTGATATGGCTGAGTACAAGACTAATGACTTTATCGAGATCACTTTTGTGTTGCTCTCGGAGCGCGAGAATGCGGGCTTCGATGCTACCTCCGAAGAGTTTTTCAGTCGTCGCGTATCTTCCCAACAGGTCTGCAACTACTACAATTTCATGAGCTTTCAAGCCCCCATGAAATTTCTCAATGACATTGAATAAGGAACTGAGAGAGGAACGAAACATGGCACGATCTTGTGACAGGACATTATCTTGAACATAGTGGTCAAGTAGTTTCTTGAGCCGAACGTCGGGGAAGTCGTAGTGTAAACCTTTGGACTTGGCCGCATCCAGGGTCGATCTAATACTTTCCTCAAGTTTGCCCGGTAAACGACCTGACAATGATGACAGGATAGAGGATGTCTCAGAGTACGGAAGTTCGGGATCGCGTACGACATTAATGAGTTCTTTAAGGGTTGAAGCCATGATGGCCTGGTTGTCAAAACCTTCTAAAATATCACGCATAACACCAAGGCACCTGTTAAGTGTTTGATGTGGTTTATTTCCGACAATACCAGGAGAGCCCATGGAGGGTAGAAGCCCTTCAAAAGGTTTGGCGTGTTTAACTCGAGCAGGGTCGTCTAATGTCAGGATGCCGATAATGTCTCCGGGTTCGAGACTAACGCCAGGTTGCTTGATTAATTGGACTATTCCGTCTTCTGATGCGACCAATGGCATGTACATTTTCATAACCTATGAGGTGTTTGTTAAGCATAATATTATATTACACATGCAATATTCACACCTCGATTTCCGCGTATTGATCGCCAGCCTTGACATGATCTCCACTATCGACTAGATATCGAACCAGTTTTCCAGGGCTTGGACTTCTTAACTGTGTAGGATCATTCTCCTGTTCAATAAGACAAGTTTTGGAGTCAATCATGACGCGCAACGCGCCGACCTCTTCCCGCCAATAGACGGAGTGACTTCGTCCATCGAGTAGTATAAGCAGCCCTCCGTCGGCCAGTGGGCGCGCGCCGACTGTGGTGCGGCCGCCATTCAAGTAAAGCGTCCAGACGTTTGCAGACGATCTTGCCGCAGTGAATGAATACTTGATATTATCGTATATGAAATCGATGCCAAAGACAGTCTTCAACACGTCACGGCTAGGGACCTGGCCCTTGTCTAGAATCCGCAAATATTCTGCTCGACAGGCTTCAGAGGCAAGATATGTTTTAACAACCGCGCCGCAAACAACGGCTAAGATAGCATCAGGCCGTTCCGCAGTGAGCTTGTTGCTAATCAACGAGTCAAGCCACCCCGTGGTAAACGTGTTGTTTTTAAATGCTTCAAGCTCGAGTAGCTTAATAAGATACTCGACCGTTGTACGGAAGTCGCCCCGAATGCTCAATTCCTTGAGGGCGACAATCATATTCTTTCTACTCTCGTCACGATCTTGACCATACGCGAAGATATGACCAAACTGAGAGTCCGCAAACTCGTGCAAGCCACCAGCTGTCGCAACGGAGAAATAACCCCATACGTTGGTACTTGAACGGAAGTTCAACTCTTGTAGGGAACCAGAAGATGGTTTAAATCCTGCGTCCGGATTTTCTGCCGTGATACGGACAGCAACGACATGACCCTTAGGTGTAGGTTTTCTTTGGAGCTGGTTGACATCGGGGCGCGTCATGTCGAAGTCTATTTCTGATGTACCGTTGGGAGCAACACCATATAAATGTCGAATGTCTCGAATTCTATGCAGTGGAATACCCATAGCAATTTGCAATTGTGCTGCAGGTAAGTTGACCCCAGTAACCATCTCCGTTGTGGGGTGCTCCACCTGGAGACGAGGATTGAGTTCAAGGAAGTAGAAATTGTCGTCAGCGTTACTATAAAGATCTAAACTTACTTGTTAGCAAGTACTTAAACATGATTAAAGACACCTACATTCTACTGTTCCTGCACTGACATAGCCGACTAATTTGGAGAGACGGACAGCAGCTTTTTCCATCTGCTCGAAAGTCTCCTCTTTCGCGATTGTGACCGGAGCCTCTTCTATGATCTTCTGATGGCGGCGCTGCACAGAACAATCACGACCAAAGAGAGATATAGCATTGCCATACTGATCAGCAAGAAGCTGAACTTCAAGATGTCGCGCTTGACCAGCAAGTTTCATGATGAAAATTGGAGAACCTTTGGAAAATCAAAATCACCTTTCATTAAACTAAGAAATTACACACCAGGAATTTCTCCGGCAACGGCGTAAAACGCATTTCTGAAAGCATCAGGACTTTCCACCTTGCGAATACCCTTACCACCCCCACCTTCACTGGCCTTAATCATTACAGGGTAGCTAATCTCTTCCGCCTTCTGCAGTCCTTCTTCGACATTATTTACGCAGGCATCCGAATACGCTCTATCTGGCACAGTTACGAACCCTGCCCCTGATAACACGGTCTCCCTGATACCAGACCCTGACCAAGGCATCGTAGGTACATCTGCATGTTGGGCAACTATGGTGCTGGAGATCTTGTCACCAAGGCTCCTCATCGCACTCCCTGGCGGGCCAATGAAGACGATCTTATTCTTACTGGCAGCCAAGCTCTCTGGTAGGCGGGGGTTTTCGGATGCGTGCCCCCAGCCCGCCCAAACCGCATGAACCCCCGCACGTTCGGCCACATCAACGATCAAGTCAACATTCGCATAGTTATTGTTATTGGTACCCCCAGGGACTTCAATGTATTGGTCTGCCATCCGAATGTATTCGGCATTGACCTTCAAGTCTTCTGGAGTAGCCATCACGGTAAATTCAATGGCTCGCTCGCGTCCGAACGTCTCGTAACTCCACTGCCGAATGGATCGAATTTCTTTTACAGCCGCGATGCCTTGAAGAATACATTAGTGTAAATTCTCTTTCATTCGTAAATGTTATCACCGTTATTGGCAATGAGAACCTATCAACGTGGAAATGTCAGATCCACATACACTATTCTATGACCGAATGTACATACCTTTGTGATCACGGTATGGCCCCCATGAGACTTGACGAAATCATGAACATTACCTGGCGTCGCTTTATCAAGGGAATTGCCACCTGCAATTCGAGATACAACACATCAAACCCTGCACAGAAGATAATGAAATGTTTAAACCCGTAGACTCACCGATGAAGTGCTGAACTCTTACGTGATCGTAAGGTGGCATCGGGAGCTTTTGTGATGAAGAAATGGAGATGGGAAGGAATATGGGAAGGGGAAAGCGAAGGAGAATTTAAGCAGCTGCAGTAGTGGGGTCACACCCATGATCATCCCCAAAATATTGTGAAGGGCTTACCTCATCGGGAAGTCCCTGGCGAGTCCCTGCTTTTAATGGACTCCCTTGAAGCCTCCCGGCCAATCCAAAATATATAATTCATTTCTTAATGTCCTTGTATAATGCGACGAAACCGCCCAGATTTCGGACTCTCCTGATGAAACCTGCCAATATCTTCGAAACTTCCGTCGACCAAACACTTCCCACGATAATATCTGATTTCAACGAGAGTTATGGACCGCCATTGCCACCTTATCTGATTCCATGAGGCATCCAAACGACCTTCGCACGCGTGTGCCTTCCGTCTAACAGGAACTGAGTGAAGCGAGTATGAGTTATTATAGTTATGAAATTATGACGATTGATCCCAATTAAACTAATAGACACAGTATGGAGTTCGAGACCTGTCTAGACCTTCACCGGTCTAATCAAAAAAAACCAGTGCTTATCTTCTCTGGCGTGTTCCTCGATTACGTAAAAGCGCAGAGTTGGCCAGCAAATCTCAAAAGTACAAGGAAACGATAGGTGAAACGCGGCTAACTGTTTATACGAGCTCCTCGACACTTGGAGGTAGGGAATAACCTCCTTGGCGGCGAATCTAGAAGAACTTGAATAGCACGAGCGCGAATATGACCAAACATATAAATATACCTGGTCAAAGATCTCCATTTGTAGAAGACTTTTTTCATGTCCCCACAGGCTGCTCTCCTTCCCACCGTCGCGCAAACATCTCGCTACTTCATCGGCTTGGAAGTGCCAACCCCCGCCAGCATATTCATAGAACTTCCGTTCTTCCTTCACAGGCTTGCCGTTCGATCCGTAATATTCCACAGTAAATTCCTTTGGGCAATATAAGGGCGAAGGTATTTTAATAGTACCCCTTTCAAGGTTGATTATGGCGCCAGTTCTGTGGGGATATGCATTGATACTGCAACTCAAGATGGCCTGAGCGGAGAAATTTGGCGAGGACCACGTCAACGTAAAAGAGGTGTTACTATCAACGTCCGTGAGGGGGGTCTTCAGTATCGCGCCGGAAATATTAGAAGGCTTTCTGCCGCAGTTATCCGAATGATCATGAAGTGCTATTATGGCCTGTTCACATTCAGTTACTGTCGCACTTGCAAAATGATGCAACACACCCATACGAGAGGATATGGACCACTAAAGGGAATCTTGGCTTAATTCATACACGAGTCAAGACAAGCTTCCACCCACATGTCGAGCAGAGCGCCCCCACCTAGCTGAGGGTTTAGTATTCTGTGCGTTTTGGGAGTATCTGAGGGCATGCATCAGACTACTTGTTACAAGTATCACCATTCATTGCTTACTGTGTATGTCAAACTTGATTGAAATATCAGCATGTATAGTGACTGGGGCTCCTAGCGAACCCTCGTCGATAATTCGCTTCACCTCTAGACTGAGTGGCTGGAACCGGGTCCACATAGCTTCCATGAAGAAAACATTATATTCTTTGGCGGCAGCCAGGAGAGAGCGCAATTGAGCAGCATTACAAGTAACCGGTTTCTCGCAAAGAACGTGCTTGCCTGCCTTTATTGCATCCAAAGCATTTTGGTAGTGGTAGGAGTGGGGTGTGCCTCAATCACAGGCCTCAGATAAGGAACAATCGACATATGCGACGTACCTATATATACGACGTCGACCTCCTACAAATGTCGTCAATTGCTTGTATCTCTTATTATGATATATCGCTCACATTATCAGAATAGACCTCTTCATATGCTCCATAGGCCTTTACCGAAGCGAAGCCACCAACATGGACACCAATGAACTCCTGGGCCTTCTCGATGTTACGGGACCCAACTGCGACTATCTTGTGCACAATGTCGTACACTTCTCGTCTACAAACGCATCAGGTGTGGGGCTTAAACAGGTGTGGCCGATTACGTTGAAGGTTCTATGAGTAAATCCTACGCAAACAAGTCAGTTTTGCTTTATGCAAGCGTAGATAATTGAACCTTAGCAAAAGCAGCAGCTATTTTTCCAGTAGAAATAATCCCCCAACGAAGCTCCGTTCGTTCTGACTGCGCCATCAGTTCGTCGCGGCGTTACGATTATCACCATCTTATCAATGACTTCACTGCCACCACTCGCGGCCGCCCAGAACAGCCCATCGCAACCAGGATCTCCACTTGAAATCACCTTGACTATCTTGTTTGAGCACTCGCCCATCCTCATCTCGCGCCTCGCGCCAGATCTGGCTGTAACCCTTCAACGTGGAGCAAAAATATCATCCTACCCCGAGCTCATAGAATTAGCACTCGCTCAGATCGGAGCATGGGACACAGAATCCCAAGCGTTGTTTATATCGGGGCACCCTCGTATTGGTGAGAACAGGAATCTCTCCGAACTAAGCGCAAATGAGCAAGGAGCTCAAAGGGTGGACCCGACCCCTCCTGAAGTTTTAGAACGCCTCGCGCACTTAAACTTATGTTATGAGACAGTGTATCCTGGTCTGCGATACATTACTTTCGTGAATGGGAGAAGCAGGGCCACGATTCTAGAAGAAATGGAGAGTGTCTTAGGCCTAGATCACTCCCTATCGTCGATCTTGCCAGCCCTCAGCGACTTGAAACCTGTCCACGTTGGCAGTGAAGCATGGCGATCGGAATTGACTCGAGCAATCTATGACGTGGGTAGAATCGCCCAAAGCAGGCTGAAAGCACTCAGTGCACTATGAAGTAAGGATATCCGCTTGGTGTCGCCTGATCCCGCAGTGAAGTTACATGTTCTACAGTACACATATTGGACAGCACTGTTATAGCTCCGAGGCCCCCTTCTGACAGCAAGTCATGATGGGAGAGAATGGTGCCTTGTCCTGTCCCATTCACGCTGTGCTCTTTGCTGCTGACTAGTTGAATGACGGAGAGGTCCCTTTGTAACGGTGCCTACGCACCTGGTATACACGTCTTTTGCGCTCCTCCCACTCAGGGTTTAATACGAACAATTCACGCAGGAATTCCTCTGCCATCTTAGCTTCCCTTTCTTTCTTATCTTGTGCATCTTTGAGTTCTTTACCTTTCGCTCTCATAGCTTTGATGCGTTCTTCGTCACGTTTTTGCTGATGCCGAGCCCATTCCGTTCTGTCTTTCATTCGCTTGAGTTGTTCGTCAAGTTCTTTCTGTTCAGTTTGTCGATATAATTTGTCCGTCGAGGACCTTGCCAGGGAGGCATCGTACGTCTGGGATATTTTAGATGGATGCGCAAGCTGTAGTATATTTCCCCACGTGCCTTACGTTCCTGAGGGTCGCCTAGCACGTTGAACGCTTCGTGAACCTGCTCACAAGCCATCACTTTAACCGTTCACCGGTTTCTAGTAAACTAGCTGGCCATACCTTTTGGAATCGTGCTTGTGCGATCTCTGTTTGTAATTTTGGAGCACTGGGGCCTAGTCTGTCTGGATGTGTTTCTAGGGCCTTGCTCTTATATGCCTTCCGTACTGAACTAATCTTAGCCTCAATTAGAATAAAGAACAAACGGGGATTACGCACATTCGTCACCGGAAGCCGACTGGCTAATTCCGAGGATGTCATACAATGTCAGCATCCTCCGCAAGGAGAATTATTGTGTCTTTGTGAATGCTTTTGCCCTTGGGCCAATATTCGAGGACGAGTTCAACTTGCAGCAAAAATAGAACACCACGTGTATCATAGCCGCTAGTCTGTTGAAATGACGCAGTCATGTTATTTTTATTTTTATTTTTTATTTTGTTTTATTCCTTGCGTAGAACATGTGTATTGAGGAGGAAAAGAAAAGAGCTACTGCCAATGCCACTGTAAGGAGGTTGTATTATTTATAAATGATTCTGGATAAAACTTCGTCTCCACGATATTATCGGCTCAAGTGTTGTAGTTTACAACCTTATTTCGGCGCACAAACGATCAGTGTAGCAGCTTGCACCCAATCGCCAACCGGACAGCTCTCACACGTTCTTCTCGCCCAGCTGGTAATCGATTAGCAGGGTAATAACCCTTGTAATATGCGCGAAGTTGTTTGGCAGTGAGGGCGTCAATAACATTTATGTCAGATAATATGCCGTCCTTGAACAAGACAACCTCGAATGGTATTTCAAGACCATCTATACAACTTCGATTGTACACCTACGTTACGTCGAACTGTGATTTACAAGCTTGGCGGAAGCAAGGAGGTAGAACTTGCCACGGCTCCATACATTCACAGCTGTTTCATCTGTTCCGGCATATCTTCGAGATTATTTTCGACTCTTTGATCGAGTGCTTTAGCTGCTCAAGTTTTCCGACTCTCGTATCGATTTTTGCCACTTTCTTAGAGGTCGACCACCTTCTTGTCAGAATGCCTTTATCATCGCAAGTAACGATAACATTAAAACAATGTCGCGTTTAACAAGAATTGTCACAAACCACGCTTCAACCGGAGAATATCGTCGAAGGTTCTTTCCAAGAGAACCACAAGATTGCAAATTCGACGGAGAATTTCACTCCATAAGTCATATTTTAACAAAATGCTCGCAATATGACAAACGCTTCAAATCAATATTCGACTTATGCAGAAGAAAAGATGGGTTGGAAAGATTGGGAAGATTTTTAGAAAGAAATACAAAGGCGGTCACCTTCGGTGACGCGCCTGAAGGAATTGGATAAGAAAGTTTCTTTTTTTTTTTTACCGTTACTTGATCACTAAAGTCTTGACTTACTTTGAACATTGGTTCAGTTACATTTGATATCGGTTTGATATTTGACGTTTTACTTACTGTTTGATGTTTGTATTAGTTACTCGCAATGGAATTGCGTTTTGATTTAAAAAAAAAAAAAAAAAGACCACCTTCTTGTCAAGGTCAACCACCCTCTTATTGATGTTGTCCACCTTTTGATTGAGGCGCTCCAGAGTTTCGAGAATCCGCGCCATTTGAGCGGTCAGCTGTGGATTACCACCATTACCATCGATGAATAATCCATTTTATTATACAAACGTACGAGGGGCAAATCATACCTATACCCGCATGGGCCGCCGTGACTCGAACATTATATTTGCTGGCATTGACGACATCTTCTGCGTTGCATGAGCCAAAACCTGTACACAATGTAAGTATGGTCCAGTTTTCAGGCGTCACCTACTAAAATGCTTCTCAGGCGGTGTTGGATAGTGTGTGTCGCGTATTGCAGGCGGCTTTGGAGGAAGTTCTATTGGAAATACCGTGCAGGACGCTGCTCAAGCTTCTGTAGTTGAAACGAGTTTAGCAAGTATAAATAAAAACAAATCATTCGTTATTTATGTAAATGTACAAGGAAGACGCGCCTTGTCTGAGGGCAGCGACCGTTGTTCCTGAGCTAAAAGGACGTCGCGAAAGGTCACATACTCCATTCTGGCGCCAAAGTCCTAACCCCTTCTCGTTGCCTATTCAACGGGCTTATTAGCAAGTCAGTTGACTGTAACATAGTCTTCAATGGATGCGGTGGAGAAAGCGAATATAGAGCGGCAAAAGAAATGGTGCGTTGGCCTGGCTTCCTTCATCGTTCTTTGTGCTGAGCATGTCTCAGGACTAAGGACCAAAAGGTTGGCGAGGGTACTTATGCCGTTGTCTACAGAGGTTTGTACATTGTATTTTGGCGTCACTCACCATCTCGACTCATGGCCGCACTACAGGACGAGAGGCTGCCACGGGAAAGAAAGTCGCTATCAAGAAAATCAAGGTTGGACAATTCAAGGACGGATTGGATATGTCTGCTATACGAGAAGTGAAATATTTACGGGAGTTGAAGCATCAGAACGTAATTGGGGTACGTCCCAATCCGACATACATATTTTCAGCTCATGGATCTTGCTGCAGCTTCTAGACGTGTTCTCCTCTAAAACAAACCTCAACCTCGTTTTGGAGTTTCTCGACTCCGACTTGGAAATGATAATTAAGGATAGATCTCTCGTCTTTCTCCCCGCAGATATCAAGAGTTGGATGGCCATGACCTTTCGCGGCCTCGAGTTCTGCCACCGTAACCATGTTTTGCATCGTGTAAGCATTTCCCCAGACAACCCTACGACTCTTTCTCATGACGTGATGCAGGACCTGAAACCCAACAACTTGCTCATTGCCGCTGATGGCGAACTGAAAATAGCCGATTTTGGTCTTGCACGGGACTTTGCTGATCCAGGTTATAAAATGACCTGCCAGGTGATTACCCGGTACGTTTCATCTTTGCTTAAACTGTATCCGTCAAAGTTGATAGATATATAGATGGTATCGCCCGCCAGAGCTTTTATTCGGCAGTAGATATTATAGTTCTGCTGTAGACATCTGGTCCGTTGGGTGTATCTTTGCCGAACTCATGCTACGCACCCCATATCTCCCTGGCGAGAGTGATATGGACCAATTAAAGGTTATATTCCGTGCACTAGGTACGCCAACGGAAGAGGAGTGGCCAGTACGTCTTGGTTCTTAGTTGTGGTACATTGCCTCTGCCGTTCTGACCCAGCTTGCCCAGGGTCACACAAAACTACCAGACTATGTACCTGTTGGACAATTCCCAAAAACACCTCTAAGAGACTTGTTCACGGCTGCTAGCGCCGATGCGCTGAATTTGCTAAGTAGATGTCTATTGTACGAGCCGCATAGGCGTGTCACCGCTCGAGAGGTATGTTTATGGCTGTTCTGATTCTTCAATACATTCACTCCGAGTAGGCGTTGAGTCATTCGTATTTTTTTGCTCTACCCTACCCAACACATCCATCCAAATTGCCGAAATGTTCGAAACAGCTCGCACCATCGCGACCATTGGAAGAAGTCGATGGAAACGTCGAGAAGGATGCCGTTGGTCCTGGCGTTCACGCTAAAAGCAACAAGTTAAAGCGTAAGCTTTCCTCCCCTCTCGACGACTCCAAGGGACGGACAATAGCACGACGCTTGGACTTCACAAAGCAAGTGCCTGCTTAGCATTCATCTCAGAGGATAATCTGTTTATAAGAGGTCATGGGGACGTTTACATCTCCAAAGGATATTAGACACCCTCTTGCGTTCCATTGTTTTGGTATGTTACTACCTCGACGATATATGTACAAGTATTGGTTATGACGAAAAACATATGAATGCAACAATGATGATGAGCGGAAGCGAAAAAAATGAACACAAACCATTAACGTCCAAGACAGCGAATTGACAAACAGAGTGAACAAATGTCATCGGGGGGTTTCGCATACGGTGCACTTTTCTGTTGCGGAGGCTGGATTTGACAACATACATGTGGAGCATGTCCAGTCCCCACCGGTGGCGACCGATGGGGATTTGAGTCCAGCTGCAGACCAGTTGAAGGTCCTTATTGGTGGAGCAGCCACACCGTTTGTAGATAAACTGGTCTCAGGTTTCGAGGTGAAGGAGAACGTCGGTAGAGAAGCCTCTGCTTTTGATATGACCTTTTCACGTGCCACTTTTTCCGCAGGAGAGAATGCTCCGGAGATGGTGGTGAAGGTAAATGCGAAGGTTGGTAGAGCATTAGCAGGAAGAGCGAGAGTAGTAGCCTTCGGGTCTTGAGCACTAGCAGCAGTTACCTGCCTAGTGGATGCCTCTCCTGCCTTGACTTGGTCAACAGCCATATCGGATGTAGTTGGAGGGATTGTCGTTTCAGGCTGATAGCTGAATCGCAATTTACTCGGTTCCTTTGGTATTGACGTTGGCTTGGGTCCGAATACGGTCTTTGATAGTGCCACTGTAGGACCGATAGACAAAGGTATTGCTTTCGGGCCCGGCCTTTCGTTCGCATTGCACATCTCCACATCTTTGGTGTCCGTTACAATCGCTTCATTAATTATCACCCTTCTGTCTGCTGGAGCAGCACCACGGCCGTTGAGATATGGCTTCGGCTTCTTCGCTACCCTAGCCCTCGCTTCTTCATCCTCTTCTACCTCCTCGACGATATAGGCTGTACCTGTACGAGTCACTTTCATAGGTGGTTGGGCAGTAGGTGCGTGTGTTTCACTCATACCATCCATAGCCGGCTCCAATGGAGAAATCGTTATTGGTTCGACCGTCGTTGACTTTTCGAAATGAACAGGTGGACGAGCTCGCTTGCTACCCTGTAGTCCCCCGTCGGCATATGGAAGAAATAATAATATCTTACTGACCTTGGGTACTGTGGCTTCGATGATGGCTTGTGGTGATGGTTTTTCAACTCCTGCTTCCTCGTCTTTCCACTCAGGCTCAGTTGTCGCTTTGGATGTTGGCGGCGCTGCAGGCTTTGCTGTTGGTCGGGGCCGCTTGGGTCTTGGACGCGTCGTGGAAGGTGTAATTTTCACGGGGCTAGCAGTTTGGTAAGGATTACTAACGTCTGGCCTTTTGGGTGGGGTGACTTCTTTGATCAATTCGGCCATGAAATTTGCAACTTTGGTGGGCTTTGGGGATGTCTGTGCAGGACTGGACGACGCGTCAGACGATGGCCCAGACCATGCTTGCCTAAGAGGCGATGGCACAGCTGGTGTCGTCGGCTTCTGTAATCCAGACGGACGAAGGCGGAATGCCGGAGTGCCATTGGTTGTACCATTTGTTTTCAGCTGTGAGTTGATTCCATTAAGTGGTCGTGACAAGACAGCGGGGGGTATAATACTGGGCGATGGTTGTGTGCTCTTGGCAGCTGCAGAATCAAGTAACGTTACCCGGACTGGTGCAGGGCCGTCCGTAGATGTCTTAGAAGATAGGCTTGTGGAGGTGTCAACAGCTTCTTCGTCAATTCTACGGCGTTTGTTATCAGTCCTCAGTCCTTCTCCTGTTGCCGTACTGTCTTTTAGTACTAGTCTCTCGGATGAAACCCGCGGAGGTCCAAATGCAGGTGAGGCATAGCGGTTACGAGACCGGGTGGGTCTTGCGCTGCCGCCGCCACGCCACCTATAGACGCCATTAGGATTTTTCGCCAACATTCTCCGGGGTGCTTGCGTAGATCTATTGCTTGCAGGACTAAAGTCATGTATGGCATTAGGAGACTCATCTCTGCCGGGTGTGGGAGATGTGCTGCAGGAGAAACGAAATGGTTGAGGTTTTTCAACTAATGAGAGTCAGTAGCGGAATGAAGGGGTCATGAATAATACAAACTCGGTGCACTCTTTCGTATCAAGGAAATCACGCCTTCCAGCTCCACATTGCTCATTGGCTTTCCCCCCCGCTCTTCCAAAAATTTGGTAACTATTTCAAGATTCCTTGCAGGGGATGAATCATCTATATCATCAAGTCGTAAGGTAGATTGCTTCGATAGAGATGATGTAGATATCCGGTAAGTTCGATCTTGCGGAGGACCAGGAGGGTGCGTAGCGTGACCTGGATCTATTTGAATCACTGTGTCGTGCTAGTCATCAAACATCAGAGCAGATAGCAGTGTGACGAGCTTGCATCTGCGTACCTGGTAATCAGGGGCTTGTAGTTCAGCAGGCCTGCCCACGTCTCCTGCCTCCGTGGAATTGGAAGAGAGAGACATCCACTCAGGGGATTTCTCTGACTCTAGTTCCTCGCTCGAATTACGAAAGCGCAGAGGGTTGAGGAAACTAAACAGGCTTGACAAACTCCACGACTTTCATTGCATGAGCGGCCGCTGAAGAATGCAATAATACGGGTGGCCTTACCGATTTCTTGGCGGGCCGGGCATACGGCGACGCTTGTACCGCGCGCAAGCCACGCCTTTCGTGTCGGATTGCGCTCATCCTCGTGTTGGCAGCGTACACAAACGAATAGACGAATGGTGGTAGTTCTGGAAAATAAAAGACCAACGTGAATGGACCACGGCTGTGGCAGGCTGCAGAACTTTAGGGCAGGCCAAGGGGTCATCACATGACCTAAACTATCCCAAACGCGAGTAGGTCCGAATCCTTGCTGGCACAATGCCTCAAAAAGTCACCGAGACGCCATACCCTCTTATTGACGCAGACCCCCATGCATTTCGCGTAGTGAAATATTTCAGACTATCTGATTATGCTGTTTGGGCAGCAGGAACAGCCGCATTTCCTTCAGCCCTTTACTTATGGGGTATGTCACCGAACCATCATAGGAACGGGTAATACTGACAGTAGTTGATAGAAATGGCGGACCCTGCTAAGCTCAGAATGAAGACATCGTTGAGGCTAGGGGGTTTCCTGGGCTTCGTGGGAGGATTTCTGTTTGCATACCAGAGGTCGAGCGGTAAGCAGGACAGTGTTTCCTTGTCACAGTAGGCTCAATGACTACTTCCTCAGCTCGCTTCTGGGGATGGAGCGAAAACAAGCGTGAAGAATTAATGGATCGTGAAGAACTTAGCCAGCGCGTGAAAGAGGGCAAGCCACTATACGGAGAATCCTTCCAACCCCAGTGGGTGCAAGGAACAGCGTTCAGGAACTCCGCGTTTTCACAACTGAAATTCTGTAAGTTGATTAAATTCGAAGGTGTGATTTGACCTGCTGATCTACATCTGCAGCCGTATTCCCAATGTGAGAACCACAGGAAAATGATCTTAATCAAACTGACCATCGATGCAAATAGGTTTAACTTTGTGGATCATCCATATCATGGAACGGATCCTACGAAGTACGGTATCAAGGCAGAAACTTCCGAAGAATCAGCATAGCTGCTTACCCATGTAGAAATGATATTATATTCACTTTTTGATCTCACCAAATGGTTTCTCATCCGAAACGATCTGATCTTCGTGTACCCCCTCAAAATCAGATGCCCGCGTCAGTCTTTAAAGGAAATGGTGATTTGGCAACAATTGCTAAGCTCATGAACGAGTTTACAACAGAAGTCAGTCAGAATCGTATCAGGATGCTCTACAAATGAAGCTGCTTCGGCTGATTAGTCGGAATTACGTTTCGAAGAGTTGATTCGCATACAAGAGCGGTAACCATGGGACTCGAACACTCCCAAAGGAATTTTCAGGATATCATCTTGCCGTTGGAAGACCTGCCAAGTCATGGGGAGAGAGGACCACCCACAAACATGAACCCCCCCTCGTATCACTTGGTTTATTATTTGCGGTGTTTACCAACCATCTTATCGTGAACAAGTGTGCGACTGATGGATATATCCAAAACCCGTCCTGAGAAACACGACCCGTCATAAATGAAGTGCACCCTTCCAAAATGGTCATTAAATGCTTGCGACTAACTGGGTAAATACCTATAATCGCCTTTTTTCATGAAATTTACGAATCCCTGACACGTGTTATGTCCAATAAATGCCGCTGTACTGACACGATCCATCCTTACTAAACGGGCAAGCAAATTCCTAGTTTTCCTGGCATTGGTTAAAGATTCTTGTAGGAACCAGATTTGCAGCGCAGTGATCATACCCGACACTCGTTTAACAACTTGAATACACAGACCAAAAGATGTACATATATGATTACAGTCGACATCCTCCTCATACCTTTCCGTCGACAGTCTGGGAAACGGAGTCAAAAAAATCATATTTTAGACTACTTCTGAGCGAAAAGCGAGGTAATTAAAGATAGTCGACATGGCCTGGAGCACCTCGCGACGTGAGGGACAAGGCGTAGCTGGGTCATCGTCACACCCCGGCAAGTTCCCATCCATGGTCAATGAAACTCAGTAGCCTCTGAAACATTTCCGAACAGCTAAAGTAATAGTGATTTAAATGCCTAACTGCCACAAATCGGCCCCCAATGTATGCCCTACTTGTATGCCATATGAGGTTTGAGGAATTTATGCCTTTTCTCCTGCAAACCAACTCGGTATCCACCAAAATGTATGCCCTATGCCCTATCAAGGACATGCCTTAGCAAGATATCGACTGTACAAGCCTGGACCCCTGTGTAGCATCCGATAAGGACTCTATCCACACAATTACCTGATGCATTTAGGGTTGGGCCCCTATCAGGCGCTAGACTTATTTGAGGCGGCAGTCAGATGCTACGTGTACAACTACGACTATGTCCCCATCTACGACCCGCCGTCGATCTTCAGATGTCGATTGCATAGTACCTCGACTCTACCTCTCGGATTACGCCTGTGCAAGAGACGCTGAGAAACTTTCTGACCTTGGCGTTACGCACGTCGTTTCCGCCATTGACTACAACGTCCACCTCCCAAGTTCTATAAAGGACGAGCACAAATTACATATTAGGATCCTAGATGGTGCGGGGCAGAATATTTTGCAGTATCTCGAGGAGACGACGAAGTTCATACGTGCAGCATTAGAAGAGAACGAGACAAACGTTGTCCTTGTAAGTTAGATGAGCTGGGATCGAAGTCTTGTGGCTCAGTATCGACAGGTTCATTGTCAAATGGGTATTAGTCGCAGTGCTACAGTAGTGTGTGCATACTTGATTGCGACAAAGAACATGAAGGTCGAAGAGGCGCTTGATTTCGTGGAATCAAAGCGATCAATTATTCATCCTAACGTCGGATTCAGAATACAGCTTGAAACTTATGCGGGATGGCATGAGTTAAGCCGTGAAAGTTAGGAAGTGCTCGCAAAGATTTAAATAGGGATGGGCTTATAATGATTTATCTGTGTGATAAGGGACTACACACTCATGTCACGTATCCCTCTGCTCTCTTGTATATTGGATAGGGTTGACTTGGTGTTTAATATATCGACACTGATAAGATGGCATACTAAATCAATCTGTAGTTTATAGATCGGGGTTGAGGTCCAAGTCAAGGTCAAAAATTTGCGGTTGAGGGCCTGGTGCACGCATATCATGCCTATATGGATGGGCGCCATGGCCGAGGGGCTGAGCGGGTAGAGGAGCCTCGATTTTAGGTGACACCGTAGGCGCTACGATAGGGTTACCAAGCAGAAATAATGGATCAAAGTCCAAAAGCTCACGTCGTCCAACAGAGTGAGTTTCTCCAAGTAGGCCAAGAGGTGCTTCAGCATTAAGACGTCCTCGTCGCATTTTTTCCTCGTTCGGAAACGGCGGAAAGAACAAAGGTGGCGGTGGTTGGCCGGGGAGATTCATGTCGGGCATATTTGGTGGCGCGGACGTAAATGCACTTATGCTCTGCGCATATGCCAACAATTCAGGATACGGTATTGATGCTAAAAGAAATGAACGATGTGAGCGAGGAATCAGGGAGGAAATCACCTTCTTTTGCCTTCTCAATTGCTTCAATTCTTTCTTCGCCTTCAGCTATCATATCTTCTAGTTCTTTCTTCCCAGCTTCGAGTTCCATGCATACTTCACGGCACCGGGTCTCCAATTGTAAAACCTCGGTTTCCAAGGCTTCAATCCTTCGCTGCCCCATCTGATGTTTGAAGGCAAGGTTCACTGCATCAGATAAAGCTTTATCACAAGCCAGAATAACTGATCGTGATGGGGGTGGTGGGGGTTTACTTTGTGCGGGTGACAAGGAAAGGAAGAGGGTATGGGATAGAGACTGCAATTCATTCAAGGGTTCGAGGAGAATAGTTGACATTGAAGTTGCATTTTGGCCCACTTGGGAGGAATCTGGCGGTCCCATGGAGGCATTGTGAATGCTAATTTGCGACCCGTCGTTTGTTTGGTCTTGGCCTTGAATCATAACAACCAATATTAGCGTGCTCAGCGCATACCATGACGACCACGACCGACCATT
This sequence comes from Amanita polypyramis BW_CC, assembly GCA_001691755.2. NCBI lineage: Eukaryota > Fungi > Basidiomycota > Agaricomycetes > Agaricales > Amanitaceae > Amanita > Amanita polypyramis. Next base: position 4,037 of record JNHY02000019.1, on the reverse strand, counting down.
ACGAGGCCGAGCAGTATGAATTGACAGAAGACAGAGGAATTCGTGACATACACCCTTTAAGGTCTGCAAAATACCCAGATGGCAGTACTATCGATTGGTTACAACAAGATGCGGCCGAACGGGAAAGAAATCAAGCGTTGCGGTCTCAGGCGGGCGTGCGGGGCATCATATTGCCCATGTCGGAGGCTTTCCGCATGTGGTTTGTAGTTATTGTCACGGGGGCAGGGATTGGCTTAATAGGTGCATGGCTTGACATTCTTGTGAAATGGTACGCCTTCAGCTTTTACTTCCATTGTGCTGCTGTTGAGTATGCAGGCTCGGGGACATACGCGAGGGGCGTTGCTCTCACGGATTTTTCTATAACCAGGTTACATGCTGTAGAGGTGTAGACCGTATGTTGCTTCCTTGTCAACTTCGTAAGTGAATACATCGAATTGACATGTGTGGTCAGCGGGAGAAGTCTGCAAAGAATGGCAGACATGGAGCCAGTATTTTGGGGTTGAGTACATCTTTCTCCAGTCACTATTACAGGCGTCTGTCTATGCTATACTTGCTGTGCGTGTCAGTTGGACATTCTCTGTGCTAGTAGCTCTGAATGATTCATAGGTGTCCTTTGCCGGCTGCGCTGCCTTTCTTGTCCGAGCTTATGCACCTTAGTGAGCTTCAAGTCTTTCGTCAGTTTCCTGCCACTAATCTTGGCTTCAGTGCATTCCATACGGGAAGTAAGTTACAAGCGCCAGGGTTCTGTAGCCTTCTGACTTGTGATGCAGTTCCTGAAATAAAGGCCGTAAGCTTCTCGTCCCATATGGTACCGGCCTATCCCGACGTCATCTAACTTAGATTCTCGGAGGTTATGTTTTCGACGCGTTTCTGACACCTTGGACTTTGTTCATTAAAGCCATTGGGCTAGCTCTAAGCGTCGCATCTGGTCTCTCTTTGGGAAAAGAGGTAGTTTGCACCCTTGCTATAAACTGAACTACGTGACCCATTCACTTCTGTGCAGGGTCCTCTTGTCCATGTTGCATGCTGTATGGTAAACATGGTTGCGCGCTGGTTCAAGCAGTTCCGCAATAACGAAGGTAGATATATGCAGGAAGCCTATACCAGTGTCTAACCTTTTTCAAGCTCAGAAACGCAAACTCTCTGCCGCTGCCGCCGCCGCGGGTGTCTCAGTCGCGTTTGGTAGTCCACTAGGTGGTGTATTGTTTTGTCTGGAAGGTCGGTCTTTCACGGTCTTTCGGACACAAGGATATTCAGATGCAGATATCAGAGTTGGACGTCTTCGCGAGTGAGTCAGATGTCCTTTGGAGAGGCTTCGTAGCCTCAGCCGTTGCCGCTGTCTCGTTGCAGTGGGTCGACCCCTTCAGAACGAAGAAACTAGTACTGTTTCAGGTTTGTAAAAATATGATGCATGGCTATCCCATCTTATCCGGCTGTGGTGTTTGTTAGGTCACCTACGTTGATGATGCATGGAGAGCTTTTGAACTTGTGAGTTTTCAAAACCTGTACTCCAAATTTCTAATGGCCCCAGGTTCCTTGGCTTGCTTTAGGCGTTATTGGAGTGAGTCCAAGTAATGTATTTTGTCGCCTCACAGAAATCTATATGCTTGCAGGGCATGCTTGGATCGCTTCTCATCAAAATGAACGTCTACATCGCATTGTATCGACAAAATAGCGTTCTGCGAGATTGGCCCATACTCGAAGTCATTGGAGTCACTGCGGTTACTGCTACCGTTAGCTACCTCGTGAGACCTACTCCCCGGTCTTAATTATGCCTGTATAATTTATGTTCTTTTCTACAGGTCGTTTTTTCACGGTAGGTGCCTGCTATTAACGCGTGTCATTCCGGCATAACATTTTACAGTGTGCAAACGTCTGAATTGGTAGCAAACCTTTTCCAAGAGTGCGATCCAACTAAGGGCGATTATCATGGGCTTTGCAAGTAAGCTATTCGACGACTTTTCCCGTACTAGTTTCAACGTGTAGTTTTCAAGTCCCAGCGCCATGCGAGAGAATGTATTTCTACTCATACTGACAGCGTCGATTAAGCTTGTTCTGACAGCATGGACGTTTGGAATGATGGTGAGTAATATTCTCCACACGCCATCCCGATTGGTTTACTTGGTACAGATTCCGGCTGGCATTTTCCTACCCGCAATAGCTATCGGCGCCTGCCTCGGCCGAGCAATTGGGCTGTTGACGTGAGTATATGTAATACTGTACGAGCCTGTATTTCCAACCGTAATAGCCAAGGTCTACACCGCGCCTTCCCAAGTGCTTGGGTATTTTTAAGCTGTCCTCCCGACCCCACGGTCAAATGCATTTCACCTGGATTTTACGCAGTCATTGGCGCCTCTGCTATGTTAGGCGGTGTAACACGCATGACAAGCAAGTACTTCTAATAGATTCCATAAAGTGCAACGATTTTCTGACAAAGACTAGTTTCTTTAGTGGTAATACTCTTTGAGGTGCGCCTTCCAAACACTTTACCGTGCGAGAGAGAGAGGTAACGTTGTCCCAACATGCAGCTCACCGGGGCGCTTTCGCATGTGCTACCTATCATGATCTCCGTCATGACATCGAAGTGGGTGGGCGATGCATTCGGAAAAGACGGCATCTATGCCGTCTGGATTGCCATGCGCCGATATCCGTGGCTTCCCCCGATGGATTACCACGACAGCGGGGAAACAGGCGCAAACTTGATGAAGCCGTTCAGTGAACTCGTCGTTATTCAGGACGAGCAGTGCACTACCACCGACATCCGTACGTGACGAGGCCGTTTATGCTAGTGGCGATGATAGCCGTTTGTTCATCTGCCCTAATAAACAGGATGCTTGCTCCAGAGCTACAGCTATCACGGATTCCCTGTTGTTCGTGGGCGGCATCTGGTCGGTTATGCGACTCGGGTCGTGCTAGAGCAGGAGTTAGGTAGGTTTGTCAGAATAATGTGACGCCGATTCCAATCGACCCCGGTATTTCGTTTTTTAGGCGGTTCATCCACTCTCAGGATGAGTCTAGACGGGGACAAAAAATGTTGCTTTTCGTTGCGGCAATCACAGCTGTCCGAGAGTGAGCGTATAGACCTTCAGAGAACTGTTGAAGAAGCAATATTACAGCTGAGAAAAGAAGTGCCACAAGAGTTGGTTGTCAGGATGTTTCAGAACCTGGTGCGCGAAATCTTCTTTGCTACCTTGAGTTCATGTTCCTTACTGACGGCAACTCGTCGTAGAACCTACGGCAGGTGTTATTTACCCGGGGTGGATTATTGGAAGGCATGGCCACAAAAAGAGATGTGGTGAACCTCCTAATGAGCCACCTCCCGCAGTACGACGCTCTACCACCTGTACCGTGGTGAGCGTTTATCACCATGTATATGTACTTATTAGATGACCGATGAATCGGATTCCTTACCCCGAATCACACCGGGTTAATTGTGTTACCTTGCTTACAAGGTCTCTCCACCCCCAAAATCGTGGAAACCGTTTTGTATCTTATCTCTCGCCTCTCACTCTTCCCGCTTTCTCTTTTCATTGCACGACCTGAAAGAAAAATCTCCAACACGGCACTGTCATCCTACCGATAGCTGCATGACACCTGCTTCAAGCTAACTCTCTGCATTCCATCTCTTTCCACCAAATCATAGTGTTATTTTCCAAACGCTCTAAGCGCTCATCCTCTCATCAATTTTTCGTCGTGGTTCTTTAACAACATCTCCTCTTTGAAACCTCGCAGAAGCCGAACATGTTGTCGATCGGGACATCGTGACAACGCCACGTACAAGTTAAATAGGTTCAATGATCCTCTTGGAGGCGCGATGTCAACAATCGCTTGTGATATTGTTTGACCTTGAGATCGATAATCTGTGAATGCATATGCCCCGGTGATGGGAAACTGTGTACGTCGTACAGTCATGGACCTCCCGTCTCGCATCTGCACGTTCATCCTTATTGACATTGGTTTAATGGGGATGACACTCTCGGGCAGTCCAGACAGTTTACACACTTTTGTTCGATCCATGCGCACTAGGATGTATTTTG